>JBDJHY010525460.1:2380-17002 GCA_039654485.1 Withania somnifera
TCCATAGGATTCTCAGGTGTATAATCAACCTTGATAGAATTAAAATGGGTAGATTTAGTCAATCCATCTATAATCACCTAAAAAAGTCATATTCCTCCCACGGTCCTAGGTAATCATATAACAAAATAAATGGTAATCCTCTCCCACTTTCAAGAAGAATGGGCATCCTCTAAGACACACCACCAAACCTCTAATGCTCAAACTTGACTCTCTGACAGTTCAAGAATCTTGCAACAAAATTCATTGTATCCTTCTTCATGCCACACCACCAGTAGTGCTGGATCAAATCATGGTACATCTTTGTTTCTCTCGGATGGATGAAATACCACAAACTATATGACTCTCTCATGATCAAATTAGTTAAATCAGCTACCTTAGGCACACATATCCTGCTACCAATCTTCAAAACACCTTCTGGGTCAAGAAATGCCTCTTTTGCCTCTTTTTCCTCTTCCATTAGTACTTTATGTTTGATAATGTGCAATTTTTTATCTTCAAATTTCTTTTCCTTAATCTTCTTCATAAGGGAAGAATGGGACTCGATAAAAGAATTGATACCACTATATCTAAAATCTGCTAGAGAACCAAACTATTCACCAAACTCTAAATCTCCCTGATAAAGGTCGCACATCTGCTCAAATCAGGGAAAGACTACCAATACTGACTAACTTCCTACTCAAAATATCAGCTACCATATTAGCTTTACCTGGGTGGTATAGAATGGCTATATCATAATCCTTTAGCAACTCAATCCACCATAGCTGCCTCAATTTCAAATCCCTCTAACTGAAGATGTACTGAAGATTTTTGTGATCGGTAAATACTTCACAATAAAATCCATTTAAGTAGTGATGCCATAACCTAATAAATAAATACCATTGTTGCCAACTCAAAATCATAGGTAGGGTAATTCTTCTCATAGGTCTTCAACTGTCTAGAAGCATAAATGATAATCGTACCCCTCTCATCAACATCCCACCCAAACATACTTTAGAAGTATCAAAATACATGGTGAAAGGATCACCCTCAATAGCTAAAGTCAGGACTAAGGCTGAAGTCAATAGGACCATAAGCCTTTGAAAACTCCCCTAGCATTCATCTGACCACTGAAGTACAATATTCATTTGGGTCAACTAAGTCAATGGGGCTACGATAAAAGCAAAACCTTGAAAAAACCTACAATAATACCCTGCCAAGCCAACAAAACTATGAATTTCTACATGGGATGTAGGCCTAGTCTAACCACAGATTGTCTTAATTTGGGTCGAATCAACCATGACACTTTACTTGGAGATTGCGTTCCCCAAGAAAGCCTTTGAGCTAAGTCAAAACTCAAACTTTGAAAACATTGCATATAACCTCTCCTCCCTCAACTGTTGGAGCACAATCCTGAAGTGATGAACATTGCATGACACATACCTCGAATAGACCAAGATGTCATAATAAAAATAATAACAAGGAATCCAAATAAGGTAGAAACACCTTGTTCATCAACTTAATGAATGTTGTTGGGGCATTAGTCAAACCAAATGACATCACTAAGAACTTATAGTTCCCATAGCGGGTCCTAAAAGCTGTCTTAGGGACCTACATTGCCCTAATCCTTAATTGATGGTAACCCAATCTCAAGTCTATCTTAGAAAATATTAAGGCACCCTAGAACTGGTCAAATAGAATACCAGTCCTGGGAAGAGGATAAATACTCTTAATAGTAACCCTATTCAGCTGCGTATAATCAATGCACTCCTCATGGACCTATACTTCTTCTTTATAAATAGAATAGGAGCACCATACAGTGACACACTCGGTCTAATGAAGCCCTTATCAAGAAAATTCTAAAGCTTCTCCTTCAAGTCCTAGAACTCAGTTGGATCCATATAATAAGGAGGAATAAAAATGGTCTTGGTGCTAGACTCCAAATCAACAGCAAAATTGGTGTCCTGTTTTAGGCGAAGACTTGGGAGATAAGTAACAAAGATGTCAAGAAACTCACTAACAACCGGTACAAAATCCGATAGAGGAGTATCAGCACTAGTATCTCAAATTAAGGCTAAATAAAAGAGACAACCTTTAAAATCATCCATTGGACACGAAGGAAAGAAATCACCTTACTAGGATAAGAACCACTAGAACCCTTCCACTCATTCTTCAGAACACTAGGCATATCTAGAGTAACTATTTTGGAGAACAATCTAAGATATGGTGAGGAGAAAGACAATCCATACATAATGACGTCGAAATATACTATGTCAAGAATAATCAAGTCTACCCAAGCACTATACCCTACCATTGAAACAACATAGGACCGATACACCTTATCCACCACTAAAGATCTTCTGTGGGTACAGAAATAGAGAGAGAAAAAAATAGTAAATCAATCACCATATCAAATCTAGAAGCAAAATAGGTATATACATATGAATAAGTAGATCTTGGATCAAATAATACTAAAGCAGGTTGGTGGTACACTGGGGTAGTACTTGTAATCACTACATCGAAGGTCTCTATGTCTAGCCTACCTGAAAATGCATAGCAATGACCCCTGGTTCTACTAAAAGGAACATCTCCTTTACCAGCACCCATCGAACCCATAGCCATACCATCACCTCTACTAAGAGTCTGACAACCTTTAACAGGTTTTGCTCTACCCCTACCTCTTCCAAAGGTACTCGTGATCTACCGAGAACTAGTTTAGGCCACTACCTGCCTCCTCTATAGGAAGGTCCTCTGTAATGACCCAAGTCCTTACAAGTATATCAAGACCTAGGTGACATAGGTTGTTATGATGGCCAAAATGAACTCGAATAACTATTAAAACCAGTATGACTCTGCTAAGGACGCTGAGAAATCTATCCTTGTATTAAATATCCATGATCGGTGTACTCACTCTCCAAAATTACATTGCATCCTAAACTGGTATCTATCAATGAGATGATCCACTCTTCCTAAATGAACTCCTACCATGGAATATAGAACTTGAGAACTCATCGGACGAATGAGACCTTTTGCCTCTATTATCCCTGAACTCTTCTCTTTCAAACAACTCATCATCCTTTGTTATGCCAACTCTATCAGTAAAAGATGCCCCCTAATTTTTATATGAATAGTATATGCTAACCCACGGATAAAGCGATGAATCTTCTCAACTGGATCAGTGAAAATTAAGCCAATATATCTAGAGAAAGAACAAAATCGAGTCTTATACTCTGCTACTATCATGTCCCCCTGAGTTAATGCCTTAGTTCTTTGTTAGTTCTCCTCTCTCACACTCCAAGAAACATATCTATCATAGAAAACATGTGCAAACTCATTCCAAGTAACAAGAGGTGAACCAAATATTTAGTGTTTTATATAACATCTCCACCAAAGTCAAGTTGTCCACGCAACTGCAAGGTGTGAATAAGGCCCCTTATAGGCTTGCCAACCTCACACTCTTTGACAACTCTCTACATGTAGCCAAGAACTCAAATGCCTCATCTTCTCTTCCATACTAAAACAAAGTGGGTTCCATTTTACTAAATTTATCATTGAGATGAAGTTTGTCGCCTGAAATAACTTCCCCAAGAATAATTGAAGCCCAACTCCTGGTAACTGTACCCCCTTATCTCTAAGAAATAGTGGTGGTTTCCCTACCTAATCATGCACAATAGGAACATGTTGTTGCTGATCAGGAGTTTGAGCCCTTATACTATCATTAAAACCTCAAGGTATGCCATTTTCACCCCCACAATGAACTAAAGTCTCCAACACCCGAAAAACTCAAAGAAAGGTCTCCTGAAGTAAGGGTGTGGCAATAGTGCTTGGAGCTAACTGTACCGGTACATCATGAACCTCTAACTCTAAGAAGGCTTCCCTAGCCTAACCTCGCACCAATGTAGCTCTTACCCCTTTCCTTAGGTCTTCTTCTAGCCCCTACCCTTAACTGGTGCCTCCTCAATAAGCATAGGGTCAATCTCTCCACAAGCTGCTGATCAAGTCCTCATTATCTGCCATAATAAAAATCTCATCTTAAAACATGAATGTATATAACGCAAGATAATAATGAAAGAATAAAAAGAAAAACTTTATAAAGGCTCCATAGCCTCTCGAAGATAAGCAGCAGATACCTTTGTATCGATCTGTGAGACTATACTAAACCTAGATTTGTACAACATAAGACCCACGAACCAAGGCTATGATACCAACTTATCAATACCTAGAAACACTAGTCGTGATAAAACCTAGCTTAACCCACCTATACAGGTAAGGTGAACAATTCTATAAGGGTAAATGCAGAAAATAATGAATCAACAAGAAGAAAAAAAGGCACAATATAAAAAATCCAACTGCAAAAACCACCCAGAAACCGTTGTCACTTTCTACAAGCCTCACATTATGCGAAATATATAGCTGGATAATACATAAGTATCAAATTTATAGCATCCTCAAGTAGGGTATAATACATAAATAAAAATATTATGGGCATCTATCGAATGACAAACAACTACCTCAACTCTCTAAAACTCAAGCCTTGGATCTAATTTGAAGGGCGATGATCAAACCACGCTGGTCTTTGCACCTAAAAAGTTTAGAAAGTAAGGAAGTGAGTACCAAATAAACAACAGGTACCCAGAAAGTATCCTTAGCCTAGTACTAAAACAAAGTGGTGATGAATCACAAATTACACCAATCATCCAAACCACTATCCTCTAAATATCAAGCAATAAATAAAACCAAACCCAGTAATTTATAATGAAATATAAATGAGTTATACATGGCATACGGGTGATAACAACTAATACATTTTATCAATGTTAACCAATAAGGTGAATTTGGAAACTAAAGTAACCATCTATCTCCGAACCAAGTCCATGATAAGATAATTCCAACAAGGCTCTACCAACCAACTAAAATATTGTGTCAATAACCAAGTGAAATAATCCATATCATAATAAATGTAATGCTCCTATTTTCTCACAAAGACAATTCTCCTCATTTTCCACTCATATTTTTAAAGGCGTCCATTTTTATTTTATGGCAAAATAATTTATCTCACCTTATTTGGGACTATAATCATATCCTAAAACCATATCATGATCAAACATGTCGAGTTCATAATATTATTCGAATTAATGAAATAAGTGGGCTAAGTCAATAACACATCAATGAATATAAAGGCAACCTCTGACAGACATGCTCACGAAATATGACAGCAAACATATAATCAGTTAATGCGCATATAATATAATGTCATGGGGTATAATGTATATATTAACCAATACTAGTACCATGTTGGAATTACACATCAACCCTACCACATATCGCATATCTTTATTGTTATCATGCCAGAATCATTTGTCAGCTATGGTCTTTCACCTCACATACCATTACCTTTACCACACTAAAATCATGCATCATCCATGGTCTTTCATATCACAGATTAATACCATTAACACACCAGAATCATACATCAACTATGATCTTTCAAATATCACTACCTTTACTACGCCAGAATCACTCGTCATCCATGGTTTTTTACACGTCTTTCCTCTTTGTTTTCTTCTATGGTTATTCATACCTCGTATAATAATCATGTCTTCTAACTAATATCCAAATAAATGTAAACAGTGTGCATATCATTACATATTATTGAAAAGCATAACCAAGGCCACTCATAGGCTCCACAGAGAGATAAAATACATAAAGCTCGACTAAAGCAACCCAAAGGCATGAAATCAAGTAAAAAAGACATCAATTGTAAATAAATGTAACTCAACTTCTCATGGACACAAAAAATCTCTATCAATAACTTATTACTTCTAATTTTTTAATTAAATTTATATTAACCCTGCATGCTTCACTCTAGTATCCAAGTTGATGCTCGTAACATCACCCACATGGATACTCCCAAATAATTCTTATTACTCCTAATTTCAAGTAAATAATATATAGCAAAGAACTTACGACACTTCGTGATAGAGTCAAGCCTCCACTTACCATAGACAAATAAATTCCAATCAAGTCGGTGCCTTCCCTTTGCACCTAGCCTCAAGTTCTGCAATATCTAATAACACTTGAAATAAGGATAAGAAAGTACTAACATTAATTTCCATATTGAATTTTTTGAAATTGACTCCACATCTCCCCCAAAAGGAAAAAATTGAGGATTAAGGAAATTTTAGAAAATTTTGTTTAAAATCATGTTTCCCATATTTCAAGTATCATCAATATAAAATGTTATCAATAAAAATAGTAGTAATCGACCCTCAAAATTTAAAAATACAATATCAAGGTCCTTCTAAAAAATCCCAAAGTTTTATATTTTGAAATCACAATTTTTAAGTTAAAATCGATGAATAATAAATGAGTAACCGGAGTCTCAAGGTTTGAGAAACTTACCCAAGTTATTCACCTTGAAAACTATCCTTGAAAATACCCCAAGTGAGCTCTCTAGGTAAAAAAAGGTGAAATAGTGAAAATAACTCGCTACAATGATTAAATCATTGTGCTCACTGGAGTCAGGACACCTTTGCAATTGTGAAGGGTCCTCAAACAATCGTGACTTGGTAAAGAGTCAAGGCTCGTTGGTTCATCTCTATGCGATCGCGTCTATGAATAACATGATCTTGATTATATGGGAAATATACATACACGATCACGATGCTCAGGATGTGATCCTGATGAAAAAAAATCTATACCTTCATAATCACGATGCCCTTGCATGTGATCACGATGAAGGTTTTATACATGTACTAGAATTGGGAATCTGATAGCAATGACATAAAATCTAGTTTCTAATTTGACCCTCAAGATTCATTGAAAATCCCATGCATGCAAACCATATATGCCACGCCTACTTAATTTAACATTTCAGACTCAATAAATCATCAAATGTAAATTCGACGTATCCTTGACCCAATTACTGTCAATGTTACTAAAATGGAAACTTTACTAAAAAAGATGATTTTCCCTTAACCTCCTCTTAACCTAGAAATGACCTCGCAAAATAAAACAAAATTGAATACATTCTAATATAAGAATACATTGATCAAATGCTTACCTAAGTCAAATTTTTGCCTTAAAACTCATCCTTATCCCATCAAATAGGCTAAAATTTCCAAGCCTAGAACTAAAATGAAGATCCTCCTAGACCAATATTTATATTCTAAAGCTGATGGAACTTTTCAAATTCCACTCTGAGTCTCAGAACTCCAAACGAGATCCAAGTCAAATACTTCAACATAGTTTGCAACTTTTGGCTCCGACCTCAAAACCAACCGTATAGACTAAAAAAATATGACTTGGGGAAACTCTCGATAAAGATAAAATGGTATTTAGAAATACAAAAAAAAGACCTTCAGGGTCATTATATCATCCACCAATAGAGACCATGTTCATCCCCAAACATAAAAGAACAACAAGTGCCTGAAACCTAAATAAATTATGGATATCTGGCACGTATATCGGAATCAATCTCCTATGTAGCCTCTAAAACTAGGTGATGCTTCAACTAGACATTTATTGAAGAAATTTCCTTGGTTATCAACTTCTTAACCTACCTATGTTGGATAGCCACAAGATCTTCCTCATCAGTCAAGTCTGAATCCAACATCATAGACTTATAGTGGATCACATGAGAATCACCATGGATATACTTTCAAAGCATGGAAAAATGAAATGTAGGCTGCACCATTGACAAATTAGGTGCAAATCTAACTTATACTCCACCTCCTTATACATTTCAAAGTCTCAAATGGGCCAATGAACCTAGGGCTGAGCTTTCCTTTATCTTTGAACCTTATTACACCGTTCATGCGTGACACCTTAAGCATAACGTAAACACCCTTCATGAACTCTAAAGGTAGAATTTTTTTATCAGCATAACTCTTCTATCTACTATGAGCTATCTACGATCAGTTCTATATAACTCAAACTTTCCTCATAGCATCACAAAGTAGATATGTATCAAGGGATCTCACTTTAAAAACATCAAAAAACGTAATTGGATACCTACATATCCTCCTATATAATGCCTCAAAAGGCACTATATGAATATTGTAGTGGAAACTACTATTATAATCAAACTCCACCAATGATAAATGTGTATCTCGATGTCCTCTAAAATCTGGCCCATAACATATCCTTAAAAACCAAAATTGTCTGATTAGACTGGCCATTGTCCTGAGGGTTAAAGGACGTATGCATATCTAAATGAGTGGTCAAACCATGTTGTAGTGTCATCAAAAAGTGAAAAGTAAACAATGACCCATGGTTGGAGATGATGGCTATTGGAATACCAAGTAAGAAAATAATATGACCAAGGTATATCTCCACTAGCTTCTAAGTAATATAATCAACCTTGATAGAAATAAAATAGGCAGATTTAGTCAAATGATCCATAATAAACCAAATAGAGTCAAATCCACCCAGGGTCCTATGTAACCCCATCACAAAATCCACGGTAATGTGCTCCCACTTCCAAAAAGGAACAAAAATCCCCTAAGACACTCCACTTGGACTCTGAAGGTCAAACTTGACTCTCTAACAGATCAGAATTTATCCATAAAATCAATTATATCCTTCTTAATGAAACACCACAGTAGTGCTGGATCATATCAGGTACATCATTCTGCTCCTATTTAGATGAAATACCTCAAACTATGTGTCGTTTTCATAATTAAACTAGTCAAATTAGATACCTTGGGCACATATCCTGCTACAAAACCTCAAAACTCCTTTTAGGTTTAAAAAATACCTCATTTTCCTCTCCTCTCAACAAATTATCTCTAATATGTCTCAACTTTTCATCTTTAAACTTCTTCACGTTAATATATTCCATAAGGGAAGAACAAGACTCAATAAAAGCAAGGTTACCACCACTATCTAAATATTTCAAGCTAACCAAATTATTTACCAAACTCTAAATCTACTTGGATATATGTCACACTTTACTCAAATCAAAACAAGACTACCCATTCTGGCTGAGTTCCCACTCAAAGCATCAGCTACTATAGTAGTTTTACTTGGGTGGTATAGGATAGTCAAGTCATAATCCTTTAGTAACTCAATCCAATGTTGTTGCCTCAATTTAAAATCCTTCTAACTAAAAATGTACTAAAGACTCCTATGATTAGTGAATACCTTATAATGGCTCGATACGAGTAGCGACGCAATAACTTCAACACAAATACTATGCACACAAACTCAAGATCATGTGTAGGGTAATTCTTCAATAACCTTACCCTTTTACATCAACACCCCACCAAAACCGACGGTAGACATATCACAATACACGATGAAGGGCTTGCCCTTAACAGGAAATATCAGGACCGCGACTGATGTCAATAAGGCGTTAAGCATTTGCAAAATCTTCTCACAATTGTCTGACACTAAAATACAACATTTTCAGGTCCACCGATTCAATAGGCCAGTAATAGAAGAAAATATTTGAACAAATTTATGACAATACCCCATCAACTAAAAATTTTTTGCAAATTTCTATAGGGGAAATAAGCTTAGTCCAACCACGGACTGCCTCAATCTTGGCCAAATCGACCAAATACCTTACTTGGACACCACATTTCTCAAGAAAGACACCGAGCTAAGAATAAATCCATAGTTCAATAACTTGGCATACAACCACTTCTATCTCAAATGTCAGAATGCAATCCTCATGTACTGAACATGGTATGTTGTACTTGTCGAATAGACTAAGATGTCATCAATAATGAAAATAATAAACAAACCCAGATAAGGCTAGAATACCACGTTCATCAACTCCATGAACATTTTGGGGCATTATTCAGCAAAAATTACATCACCAAAAACTCGTAGTGACCATAAAGGGTATTGAAGGTTGTCTTAGGTACATTCAAATCCCTAATCTTTAACTGATGGTACACCGACTCAATGTTGGATTAGAAAACACCGAGGTACCTTGTAATTGGTCAAAACATCATTGATATTGGGTTGAGGATACTTATTCTTAATAGTAACTCTGTTCAACTATCTATTGTCAAACATATCCTCATCGACCACAAATAGAGTAGGAGCATCTGAAGGTGACATACTCAATCTAATGAAACCCTTGTAATGAAAATATTTTTAACTTATCCATTAATTTGTTTAACTCAGTTAGAGACACACTGTATGGGAGAATAAAAATGGGTTGGATGCTTGGATCCAAATCAATTCGCTGATTAGGGGGAACACCTAGAAGGTCTATAAGAAAGATATTAAGAAACACACAAACAATCGGTACATAATCCAACAAGGGAGTATCAGTAATAGAATCTCGAATAAAGGCCAATTAAGAGATATAATCTCTATCAATCATAATTTAAGAATGAAGGAAGGAAATCACTCTATTAGGATAAAAATCACTAGAACCCTTCCATACAATATTCTAAACACCAGGAGAGTAACTTTCTATAATTAACAATCCAATACCTCATGGTGATGATAAATCCAATCCATACGCAAACTAATGTTGAAATCTACCAAACCAAGAATAATCAAATCTACCCGTGTAATACCCTATCATAGAGACAAATAGGATATATATACCGGATCCAATTCCCAAAAATATCCTATAGGTGTAGAAATAAGGAGAGAAATAGAGATTCAATCATTATATAAAATACAGAAGACAAATAGGTGTACATATGTAAATATGTAGATCACAAGTCCGATATTACTAAAACAAGTTGATGGTATACTGGGATAGTACCTATAATTACTATTTTGGAGGACATTGCCACTGGTCTACCTGGAAATGCATATTAATGACCCCTATCACTACCAAATGGAATAGCTCCTCTATCAGCACTCATTAGAACCATATCCCTCCCATTACCTCAACTGGGTGTCCAACCACCTCTACCAGGATGTGCTTTATCCCGACCTCTTGCCAAAGGCATTGGTGCTCTAGTTGGATAGTGATATTCATCCCTCTTATCCTCCTCTATAGGAAGGTCCTTTACAAATTACGCCTATCCTCATATGTATAGAAATACATTGGTAAGATAGTCTACTATGACGGCCCAGATAAACTTGAATAACCACTATAACTAGTCTACGTCTACTAAGGATTATGAGAAATCTTCCCTAGCTAAAATATCCAGGACTGGTGTACTCATCCTTAGAAGTCTGTGTAGCAGCAATCAACCTTTATTGATAAGATAATCCAACCCTCACAACAAACCCCTATCATGGGATGTAGAACTTGAGAATTGACTAGATGAGCAGGTCCTCTTTCACATACTTTCCCTACTTACTCAATCAACATAGCATCCTTGGTTATGCCAACTATATCAGAAAAAGATACCCCCTAATTGGCTAAGTTGAAGCTTCCATATGAATAGTATATGCCAATCAAGGAATAAAATGATAAATCCTCTCAGTTGGATCCATGAAAAGTAAGTTGTCTTAATTGGATAAAGTACAAAACTTAGTATCATACTCTACTACTATCATGTCCCCCTAAGTCAGAGCTTCAAATCTGTGTTTGTTCTCCTTTCTCACTCTCCAAGGAACATATCTATCATAATACAACCAATGAAAACTTATCCTAAGTAATAGTAGGTGGCCTAGATGGTCTATACCCTGCATATGATCTCCATAAATATCAGGCTAGTCCGTACAACTGCAAGGATGTGTGTAAGGCCATATGTGAGTCTTCTAACCTCACACTCTATAATAACTCTCTACACTTAGATAAAAACTCAAACACCTCTTCCAGTCTGCCACCCTGATCTATCTTCCTAAACTTTTCATAGCGACATTGCTCGTTATCTGGTATAGTTACACCAATAACAACTATAGCCCCAGTGCCCAGTATTTATACCTTATCATCTCTGTGAAGTATTGGTGGTAGTCCCACCTAATCATTCACAATATAAACCTACTGATGTTGGTCTGAAGTCTAAGACCCTATACCATCTGGGGAACTTTAGGGTGTGCCAGTTGCACCCCTACCATGAGCTAAAGTCTCCAAATCCCTAAAAACTTAAATTAAGGTCTACTAAAAAAATGGTGTGGAAATAGTGTTTGGAGTTGCTTGACCCACAATATCATGAATATTTATCTCCAAAGAGCCTTCCATAGCCTAACCTTGCATCACTGAAGCTCTGTGACCCTTCTTCGAGTGTGTTTTTGACCCCTACCCCTAACTGTTGCCTCCCTAATGGGCATAAGGTCAGCCTCTCTTCTTATTTCTATCCTTGTACTTTCCAACTACTAGAAGACAAACCTAATATTAAAACAAAATGAACATAATGCATGATAAAAATAAAAGGATCAAGGGACCAATTTACTAAAAGCTCCATTACCTCTCAATGATAAGTAGCGGACATATCTTCCCTAATCTGCAAAACTCTACTAAACCTTGGCTTGTACACTATGACACTCATGAACCTATAGCTCTAATACAAACCTTTCATGATCCAAACTCTATGCAATATGGCATCTACCTGAATCCATCTAGGAAGGTATGCCTGAAAAATTCTATTACGGTAAATATAAAAAATAATGAATAAGCAAGAAGAAAAGAAGATATCATATAAAAATCTAACTATAAAACCACCCAAAAACCAGTGCCATTGTGTACAAGCATCTAAGTATGAGAACTACATAGTTGAAATAATAACTTGTCTCAAATATCTAGAATACTCAAATAGGGTCTAATACCTAATAGATATATATCGGGTATCTTCCATATGAAAACGGTTACCTCAACTCTAAAAACTAAAGCCTCAGACCTAATCTAAAGGATATGTTAAAGCTTTACCATATTTTTCACCTATACAAGTGTATAAACCAAGGGATTGAGTACCAAATAAACTACAGGTACCCAATAAGTATCCCTAGCATAGCACAAAAACAAAGTAGTGATAAATCACCAACTACCCTAATCATTCTGACAACAATCCTCCAGACACTGAGCTGTAATCAGATCAAAACCAACAGTTTGTAATGAAACTTAAAAGATAGATACATTGTGTAGGGTTGATAAACATGAATAACATTTCAGCATAACCAATAAATAAAGTAATCCAAAAATACTAAAACATGTCCATAATAAGATAATATCAACGAGGCCTACCAACTAGCTAAAATACTATGCTAATAACCAAGTGAAACAAATATAATTCATATCTATGATGCTGGCAAGACCCTTGATGCTTCTTGAACAAAAGATAATTCTCCTTCTTTTCTACCCATATTTTTTAAGTCTTTCAATTTTTATTTCAATTACAAAATAATTTATATAGTCGTATTTGGTCTATAATAAAGTCATAGAACCTTATCGATCAACCATTTTAGACCTATAATATCATTCCAATTAATGAAATAACTGGGATAAGTAAATAACACATTAATGGATTCACATGCATCCTATAACAAACATACTCATGAAATATGGAGGAAATCAAGTAAATACTCAATGTACACCTAATGCAAGGTCATCAAGTATAATGTATATATGTATCAATACCTATACCATGAAGGAAAGGCACATCATCCCTGGTATCACATGTCACATGTTTTTACCTATTCTATTCTAGAAGTATTCATCAGCCCTGGACTTTTACACCAAATATCATTACCTTTACCATCAAAAAATCATACATACTCTATGGTCTTTCATATAACATATTAATACCCTTACCACATTGTAATCATGCATCAACCATGGTCTTTCACATTACATATCACTATCTTTACCACGTTAGAATCATTTGTGAGCCTTGGTCATTCACATTACTTTACTTTTTTTTCTTTCGTTATTCATATTTCATATGCATCATAATAATGTCTTTTAATCAATATCAAAATGCATGTAAAATAGTAGGTATCATTTGTATATATTAAAAAGGGAAATATTATTCAATGCATAACTAATCCTACCCATCGGCTCCGCAAAAAGATGAATTATATAAAGCACTACTAAAGCCACCCAAGGGTGATAAATCAAGTAGGAAATCAAGTAAGTTTAATTAAATGTAATCTAACATCTCATGTCCATACAAAATCTCTATCAATAACTTATTAGTTTCTAATTTTTCATTACCTTTGTTTTAACCCTGCTTTCTTCCCACTAATATCCAGAAGGATGCTCATCACATCACCCACACGGTGTAATGACCCACTCAGTCATTTCCTTGACTCTTGTTTTTTCTTATACTTAGAGCCATTTGGTAGTTGCCCGGAGTGGCTTAGGACATTTTGGGACTTCTATCTCGGTGCCCTGTGACTCATTTTCTTGTTATATTAGTTTCCCTATTTTGAAGTTTCAATTTTGAGACAGTAGAACTTGAGAATGAAATAGTAGTAAACGCGCTCTGAATTGAATTCTGACATTTTTGTTAGCTTTAAAATTCCAACTTTGGTATAAATGGACCTTAAGTTTGTGTCCTGGGCATTCCTTTTTGAGTTTGGGTTATTTTATTGAAATTCAACCAAACTGAATCTTATTTTGGTGTCTGGGTGGTCTATTGATAATTGGAGCATCGATCAGGATTTTTGTCAACTTCTTTAGCTCAAAAATTTTGAGTTTAGGCTAGTTGAGTCCTCGATTTGCTACCTTCGGGGCTTGAGCTTGTTTGGAGTAGGTTTGTGGAAGTCCTTAGTTAGGCTCCTTTT
>JBDJHY010525570.1:0-17002 GCA_039654485.1 Withania somnifera
TTACTCAGTATTTGTGAGCTTGTCTTCGAAGGCCATGTAGGCTACAACTTATAATCTGAGACTTTCCTTCTATGAGAACTAATGGTACTATTTAGCATCCTTGGGATAGTAATTTTAGGTTGGTACCCTTGAACTTGTCCACTTTATTAAGCCAGCTCTTGATTACATATGGATGTTGTATTTTGATCATAGATTATAATGTGGTCCTGAGTGGTCTACACTGACTCTGGAACATAGACGGTAGGAGTATTAGGAATGTCTGTGAGTCCCGGACATCGATTTGGCTGGTTATGCTTGTTGTGGTGATTCCGAGCTTGTGCAGAGCCGAAAAGACATTCTGTTATCCTTGACTGTGTTTGTGCTCATCATCATTCATGCATGTCATCATCTTGTTATTGAGATTTTTATGCTTTGGTTCCACTATTTATGTCCAAGATCCCTATATTTTTGATTTTGGAACCTTGCATAGCCCTGATAAGCTTGGTTTCAGTTATTGATTTGTCCTTAAAGATCCTTTTTCGAATATTGAGCACTTGCATTACTGAGATTTTGATAATGACGAATAAGCATAGAGATTTTGATATTATCGGATAATGCTATTACGATTTTTATTTATAATCAAACTCTTTACTAAAATAAACTATTTTATGGGTTTTCTTAAATCATTATGAGACCTGATTACTGATTTGGTGCCAGTACTTGTATTTTCTACTATATTAGTCCAGGCTTTAAACCTAGCGCCAGGTACATGACCTTGATAGCTCATATAACTTTGGACCGATGTCAAACTCTGAGTACTAGCCATTACTTGATTTTAGTCCTGGTTTTGTCTAGCATGGATACTGAGTTTTTGACTGATTTTAGACTTGGTTGAAGCTAGGCACATGAGACCTTATATAGTATGAGATCTTTTTATGATATTTAGTGTGAGACTTTGTTATGATAGTTACTAGTATAGGGGTGATCCCCACCACATACCTTGTTGACTCGGTGACAGTACATAGTGTGACCGAGGAAGGGGTATACGGCAGAGTAGTAGGTATACAGGAAAAGTTCCTTCCATGACTACCTTCCTACTAAGCCTATGGCTTTTCAGAGGATGAGCGTACATATTTACTTTAGCATACTTCATGTCTATGTTACTTTTCGCACTTATTTCTTGATTCATACCTTCTGGTGGGGTGGGGTGCCAGTGGGTGAGCATGGCTACTTGTATTTATCTGCTTATTTACTTTCTGTCTTTTATTTATGAATGTTATTTCGTAGTACATAGACTTTTTTATGCATTGGTTTTATTTGATTATGCTTTCTCCCTTTGTCCTTTATTGAGGTTACTGGTGTACCGCCTTATATATCCTCTTTACTTGATTATCTGTTGCAATGACTCACGTACACTTCAGTTTCCCCACCTAGGTTCTTATTTAGTGTGTGATTAACTAGCTCTATTATTTGTTCTTTACTTCCTCAAGTTATTTGTAGCTAGATTTACATGCCTATACGTGTTCTCTTGATTTCTATGACTTATTTCTTTACTATCTGCTATTTACTGCTTTTATTTCTCATATGAGCTCGGTCGGCCTATGATGCCTATTGGGTACCCATGTTTTTTGGTACTCATACTACACTTCTGCATCTTTTAGTAAATACTCAAGTATGAGTGGTCATTGTTGATTCCTGATTATGTTGATTATCCTTATCCGAGGTAGATGATGGCTTCTGGCATTCGGAGCTTGATCTTACCACTTTATCTTCCATTTCTATCTGATGAACTATTATACACATAAATTACATTTTTATTCTAGATTTTCTATTTATTTCTTAGAGTCTCATGTACTAGTTTACCAGGTTTTGGGATTTCTTTTGTTGTACTAGATTTCTATTGTTCCGGTTTAGAGATTTCTTTTATTATACTAAATTTCTGTATGTTCTATCCTTATTTTGATTTTATCTTCCGCTTTTAGTATTATTATTTTACCTTCCGTATTTGTTGGAGGATCTCCTATGATGGGATTGTAGGTGCCCTCGTGACCTTAGAAACTGGGTTGTGCATCTACACTTATGTAGGTACAATGCCTAGCTTGGTTTGAGACTTGAGTTTTGGAGAGTTGAGGTTGTCTTTTTTCATCGGACACATGCCCAAACTCTTTTGTTCATCTATTAGATCCCACTTGAGAATTCCAGCTACTTGAGACTTTTGTATTTTTGGGTTTTTTTTATCATACTTAGAGGCTTGTACACAGTGACACTAATTTCTGAGTGGTTATGTAGTTGGATTTTTATATTGTACCTTCTCTTCTTCTCATTGATTCATTACTTTTTTGCATTTAACCTTATAGGATTTGTTAGTCTTATCTGTCTATGTGGTTAAGGTAGGTGCCACGACTTAGGTTTTGGATCTTGACACCAACTTAGTCAACAGATCCACAATCACCCAAATCCAGTAGGAAATGCTATTACAAAATCCCTCTTAATATGCTCCCACTTCCCACTTCCATTAGGAATGAGCATCCTCTAGAAAGACGACTAGGTCACTGATGCTCAAATTTAACCCTTTGTCAATTTAGACATCTTCCCACAAACTCCGCTATGTCCTACTTTATGCCACACCCCCAATAGTGTTGTATCATGTTATGATACATCTTAGCTTCCCCTACATAAATGGAATACCTCAAATAATCTACCTTATTTAAGATCAAACTAGTCAAGTCACCTAACTTTGGCATGCAAATCCTACCCCCGATCCTTAGAATACACTCGGGGTAAAGTACTAATCCTTTGCCCTACCTCTCAAGGATTTATCTTGAATGACATGTAGTTTTTCATCTTCAAACTACTTTTCCTTAATGTTCTTCATTAAAGTAGAAGGATCTTGCAGAAAAGGATGCCACATCAACTAAAATATGTAACCTAACAAGGCAATTGGCTAAACTTTAAACATCTCTAGCCAATGGTCGCTTCTCTTCTCTAATAAAAACAATCCTACTCATACTCATTAGTTTTCTACTCAAAGCATCTGTCACCTTATTAGCTTTTCCCCAGTGATACAAAATAGTCATATCATAGTCCATTAGAAACTCAATCCATCTCCATTGTATCAAAGTGAGATTCCCTCTGGCTAAAATTATACTGAAGGCTCCTATGATCATTGAACACCTCACAATGAACCTCATAGAGGTTTTGACACCATAATTTAAATATAACACCAAGGATGAAAACTCTAAGTCATGGGTAGGATAATTCTTCTCCTGAGTCTTCAACTTCCTAGAAGAATAAGTTATCACCTTCATTTTCTAGATCAAAACTCCACCCAAACTAACTTTAAAAGCATCACAATACACGGTGAAGGGCTCACACATAATGGGTAAGTCAATACTAGAGGTAAATTCAATAAGCCTTAAGTATTTGGAAGCTCTCCTCACACTCATAAGACCATTAGAAAGATACATTCATATTAGTCAACTAAGTCAATGAGGCTCAAATCAAAGAGAAACCCATAAAAAATTTCTATTAGTAGCCATCCAAACCAAAAAAAAGTTAACAAATATCTATAGGAGAAGTAGGCCTCATCCAACTACAAACTACCTTAGTATTGGAAGTATTAACCATAATACCCTCTTTAGACACTACATATTGCAAAAAATTCCATAGAACTAAGCCAGAACTCACAATTTGAAAACTTTGTATATAACTTCTCCTCTCTTAAACTCTAAAGAAAAATCCTCAAATGTTGTACATAATCTCCCTCGCTTCTCGAATACACCAAATATGTCATCAATGAAGACAATTATAAACAAATCTAGATAAAGCAAAAAGACAACGTTCATTGACTCCATGAACAATACTGGGGAATTTCTCAACCCAAATGACATAACCAAAAACTTATAATAACCATAACTGGTCCTAAAAAATTCATTATGGAAATCTGAAGCCCTAATATTCAACTGATGGTAGCCAGATCTCGAGTTAATCTTAGAAAAGAACATAATGCCCTGCAACTGATTAAACAAATCATCAATTCAAGGAATAGGATATTTATTCTTAATGGTAGTCCTATTCAACTATATTTAGTCAATACACATTTGCATAGATCCATCTCTTATAAACAAAACAGGAGCACACCACGACAATACAATTGGTCTAATAAAAAACTTCTTAAGTAATTCTTGCAACTATTCCTTTAATTCTTTCAACTCTGATGGAGTCCTATAATATAGAGGAATAGATATGGGCTTAGTGTTTGGCTCCAAATAAGTACCAAAATCAATGTCTCTATCAGGTGGAACACCCAGAATATCAGTAGTGAAGATATCTATAAACTTACAAGAAAATGGAATAGAATCTAAAGAAAGAGCATCAATACAAGTATCTCGAATGAAGGCTAATTAGGAGAGAAACCCTCTTTTAGTCGATCTATGAGGACGAAGAAAAAAATCACCCTACTAGGTTATGAACCCCTAAGAACCATTTTTCTCTACCTTTAGAATATCAGGCATATCTAAAGTAATGGTCTTAGGAATCCAAGATTTCATAATAAGGAGAAATCTAATTCATAACAATATATCTACCATATCCAACATAATTAGGTATACCCAAGTATCATACCCTAACAAAGTAACGACACATGATTGGTACACCCGTAACACCACTAAATAATCACCTATGGGAGTAGAAACATGTATGGGCACAGGTAGGGAATCATTCACCATATCAAACCCAAAAGTAAAATAGCTAGACATATATGAATAGGTAAATCCAGGATCAAGTAGTATATATGCAAGTCGATGGCACACTAAGATAGTATCTGTAATGACTTCATTGTAATCCTCTACCTCAGTCCTACCAGGAAAAGCATAGTAATATCTTCTTCTGCTATTACATGGAATAATTCTTCAACCACCAATAGAGCTATGGATCTATTATCATCTCTACAGATGTTTGGTCACTTCTACTCACTAATGATTTGCACCGATCATTTGCTAGAGGTGTTGGTGTTCTAGCTAGATTCTGAGAAATAGATTGGGGTCTATGACCTAAATAAGGGCAATCCCTCATCAAATGACTCAGATCACTATAAGAATAACAAAATATCAAGTCTATAAACTATTGATATGAAGTATAGGATCAAGAATAACTACGACAACCAGTTTTCCTCTTCTATGAACCCAAAAATATTGACCCGAATTGGAAGAACCACCCTTAGAATTGTTAATTCTCAAATTACACCTACAGATGAAGCATAAACGGTCGTTGTTCAAATATAAAACCCAACAAGGTTGGGGTCGATCCCATAGGGAATATGGTTTCGAATTTAGGACTAATGATAATATTTAATAAATTAGTCACTTATTTCTAAAAGACAATAAAATAAATAAGGTGTTTGTTTGTGTAAAATAGTAACAACTTGCAGTTGCATTTAGAGATCAATTTGTGTAATTCATTAAGGATTTCAAGTAATGGGAAAACCCTAGGATTATGTTCTCCATGGTATCAACAAATACTTGGATTATAAACTTAATGGTCTTGCAATCTTTCATAACTGTATAGTTATTTATAGAAAAAGTGCTATTTATCTAAGTATTTTTCAACATATTCCTAGATAAATCTCCTTTTACACCTTCTTAGGATGCAAAAGAGTGCAGTATTTCTATTATAAGAACTTAAAGATAATTACCCTAGTTACAGTGATAATCATTAGACGAGGGTTAATGCCTAGGATTTCTTATCATAATCTCAATACCAAGTTTAATCATATGGTTAACACTAACTAAACGTATGGATGTTCTAGTGTCGTAACCCCTAAAAATTAGTTAAATTGTAGAGATTATGTGTTAATACACTTATTAAGATGCAAGAACCATGTTAGAATTATAACCCTAGGTTTTTTCCACTCATGGATCCCACAACCCTAAAATTGGGAGTTTAGCCACTAATGAATGTAATTGCACAACAATAAAAAGAATATTTTATAGATTTAATACCAATAAAATACTCTTTGATGATCAACTATAATCAATGATAAATAAAACTCCCACACTCTAGGTTTTTTTTGTAGAGAGAATAAAGCATACAGAACTCTCTCAAGAACAATAGTCTAAAGATTATAAAGGATCCGAATAATGATAAGAACTGTCATCAATAAAATAACCTAATACACCAATTTTATAGTTCAAGGGTACAAGTATGATATTTAAAACTTGGAAATATTTTTTCCTCAGATTTGGACGGCTTCTTGGATGAATCGTCTGAGCTCAAAGGGTTCATTTGTCCTTCTGTCTGTTGTATCTGTACAGTTGATTTTACTTCTAAAAACACCAAGTTAGAAGAGTCATCCAAGGTTGGATGGTTCGTCCAATCATCCATCTCTTCTTATTCATTAATTTTTAATGGCACTTTGGATGGTTCGTCCAATACCATATGAACCATCCATTTCTGGACAAAAACTAATTTATTAAACAGTTGAACTTCCCCTAGACAGAATAGCCTGAGGGAACCGTCCAAGGCTAGATGAAATGTCTCTTTTGTCTTCCAAACTCATATTTTCTTCTGCAATTTCTCCAAAGTTCCAAACTTAAACTTTACCCTGAAAACACATAGTAAAAATATCAAATCACACAAAATTTACTCAATAACATGTATTTTTTCATAGTTTTAGCTGAAATATGTGATGTAAGATGTCGTCACATCAACACTCTCAACCTATAACGCTTACTTGTCCTTAAGAAAAAACACAAATACTAAACACTTAAAACACACATACATAATTCAACTCAAATCAATTATTTAGCATTACATCACATAGGTTAACTACTTTTTTTTATTAACTACAACTTTAAGCAATGAACTGATTGACCTCTTACAAGGCTTGTGTCAACCGAAATTACTACAGCAACTTATTTACAATTGATTTAAGCATGCACTTGCTCCCATAACAAAAAAGTGTCATACACAAATAGATATTAATTTATTAAGGGATTGGGAAAGTATTCACTCACACTCATAAAGAAACCTAATCATGCACACAATAGCCATAGGCTTACCTTTATAAACTCTAACTTAGTTTTCAGTAGGTCAACCTGAAACATGTCAGGACTTTTTTTGGCTTGTAATGAAGGTTTGAAGTCTGGTAGGTTATATCTTGGGAACTTAGTGACTGACTCATTTTATTCCACAACCACCCCCCCCCCTCTCTTTTTACTTCATTTGCAACAATCTTCTTTTTTCAGTTTCTTAGCCTCAAACCTTTCATTTATACATATTTTTCCTCCTCCCCCTTTATTTATTTTCTATACATATACAAATATTATTATTATTATTTATTTATTATTATTATTATTATTATTTTCATATAAATCTTCGCAGTAGCCACCCTCAACCTAATTTTAAACTTAGGTTAAAGACACGTTTTTCACCACTAGACCAGAGCCAAGAGAGAGTTTCACCACGCATTTATCATGATGTTTATAACATAGCCGCACTCAACTCACATTTCAATGCCTCAATTGATTACACATATTCCGAAGGATAATCAGGACCAAAATAAATTTTTCTTACTTTTCAGAGGTCAATCTACAGTTGGTTTTGGAAAGATGTTTATATGGATCAAACATGGAAACTCAACAGTACTTGGAGACACTTTTAAAGCTTAGTGACTAATACAAAGAATCCTCGGATCATTTCAAGTCAACCTACTTTCTACTTAGCTAAAATTGAACCGGGAAAGTTCTAGATACCACATACACGAAAAGACTACAACTAATAATACTCAAAAACACTTTGCAAGAAGAAAATTTATATCAATCTAAACTCACAGATAATTTATTTTCTACAAATACAATATGCATCCCTCATCCATCACCATTTATAATTTAACATAGGTAATGCACAACATATGCCAATGACTTTTTGATAGTGAAATTTTTATTCGTACATGATATCAAAATTTAATCAACAAAACATAAAACTAAAGAAAAACATAAGACCTAAACATTCCAATTCTACTAGATACTATGTTTGAGGGAAAAGAAACATGGCAACCAAAATCCTCAAACGAACAATATAAGTATTACCCCCTCCTCACACAAAACCTTCTATTATCTCAATGCATAAATAAATGAAACAAAAATAGAAAAGGGTGAACCTAAAAAGTAGCCTAACTTGTATCATCACACATCTCGGGATCAACCCAAGATGGATTCTCGGTGACTGAACTCACCACACTAATCTTCTCCCCTTAACTACAATAGGTGTCCTGCTGATATGCTTGGACTCAGTTGGTGTTCCACTAGCAGATGCACCTACAAACTGTCTCCTCCTCTTATATTTATCAAGAATGTATGTCTCTTGGATGCTCTCAATTCTTCCTCTAAATCCTTTTGCTTGCTCCTGCTACCCTAGCTTACGCTTTTTCTTTTTTCTACTGGAATCCTCTTCATAACCCCTAGCCATTACAGCTTTACCTTTGGACTGTATTTATGCAAGTCTTATTATTCTGTCCTTGTGATCAATCTCTGTCTAATATGCTGCAATTGGGAAAATTGAATGTTGACCCTGTTGTAACATTGTGACATTCTCCCTCTTCTTCTCAAGCTCGATTGAAATCTATCCCATTTAGATGGGCTCATATGCCTTCGATTCCTATTCATCATGTCCTTCATATTGTATATCCTAGCTTGTATGGTTTCATACTGTTCTAAAGCAGTTTTAATCTTACCTCCACTAAAAACACGTCTAGTTGCCTCTCATTTCTTCACCTACTTAACCAATTTAGCAAATTTTAACGAGGTGAAAGAAGACGAGGGAGGATGTTAACATGGATGGATATGGGGTAGGCCTTGTGTCCTTAGCTCACTTGATTCCTAGTGAATAGAGGGAATCATAGCTGCTTTTGTTGTATCAGTGCCCATAGGTCTCTCTAAACCTGTCTGGAACGTGGAACAGATCCACTCCTTTGCTTTTTCATCTCCTTTTCTAAAAGATCCTTAGCCCTTTTAATGTCATAAGTATTCAAGGAAAGAGTGCCCACATCGATCCCTGGTAGAATCAAAACTTTATCCTAGTGGCATAATTCAGTAATTAAATAGTGGTAGGGGTAAGTAGTATTTTCATGCATAGCATGCATCCTCATTTGTTTGGAGATCAGACTTCCATAGGCTACCAACATAGCATACTCATATATTATCTTATAATCTCTCATTAGACGGATGCTCATTCTTACGACAACCCACCAGAATTTCACAATGAAACTCAGTGAACTCCTCTAAATAGGAAAGTGCATGTTATTCAACTATGTTGGCTCCACATCTGTCAACATCAGTACGAACCACTTTCACTGAACATTCCTATTAGGATACTTATACATAGTTTGGGTGGTTCTCTGGAGAAATATAGTTAGGGACAAACAACATCTTGTTGATTGTTTTCATAGAGATATCAACTTCAACTTCCACACCTTGATAGAGCTTTACACCGGCATCTTAGATGGTTTCTGACCATTTACAACCATCACAACATATGAGTTTTGTAGTTCGTATAGAATTCATGAACTAAAGTAGGGTAGTATTGGCTAGGTGGTCTATCCATCCAGCCTAACTAATATGCCTGAAACACAAACTTAATTTCCAACAGTCCAACAGATGTGTTGTTACTATCTAAACCTCCAATAATGTTCCATTAAATTGGCCCTTTCCATTGGTATTCAGCCCTCCACAAAAATCTTTTCTAGCCCTTCAATAGCCCACTGGGAATCATACCATAATTCAGGATTCTTGCTTTTAGTTAGTTGATAAACATCATCTTCTCCCCTCAACACCTCATCTCAGATAATGTGCAACTTTTTATCCTTGAACTGACTTTCCTTAATCTACTCCATAAGGTAAGAACAAGACTAAATGAAGGCAATGACACTACTACATGAAACATGCAAGCGAATCAAACTGTTCGCTAAACTCTGAACTTCCTGTCTAAAGGTTGCAACTCTGCCTAAATTAATGTGAGGCTAGACATACTATTTGATTTCCTACTTAAGGCAACAGTTACCATATTAGCTTTACCTGAGTGGTATAGAATAGTCATATGATAATCCTTTAGCCACTCAATCCACTATCACTACCTCAAATTCATACCTCTCTAGCTGAACACCTCACAACAAATTCCATACAAATAGTAATGCGATAACTTCAACACAAAAACTACGGTTGCTAACTCAAGATCATACGTATGGTAGTTCTTCTTATAGTTCTTCAACAGTTTAGAGGCATAAGAAATAAACTTACCCTTTTGCATCAAAAATCCATTTAAACCAACTCGAGAAGCATCATAATAAATGGTAAAAAGCTTTACTTCCACAGGCAAAGTCAAGACTGGTGCTAAATTCAACAAGTCCTTAAGCCTTCAAAAACTCTCCTCACAGGCATTCAACCACTGAAAAACAACATTTTTTGGGTTAATTGAATCAATAGAGCTACAATAGATGAAAACCCCTGACCAAATCTGCAATAGTACCCTGCTTAGCCAACAAAACTACAAAACCTCTGTACAAAAAGTCATACCATGAACTTCCTCAATCTTTGTCTGATCTACCAGGATACCCTCCTGGAACACCACGTGCCCAAATAATTGCACTGAGCTAAGCAAACAATGCACTTAGAAAGCTTAGCATAGAACCTCTATTCTCTCTTGTGTTGGAGTACAATCCTCAAGTGTTGAACATGGTCTGCCTCACTCCTTGAATATACCAAGATATCATCGATAAAGACAATAACAAATAAATCCAAATAAAGTCAAATACCCCATTAATTAACTCCATGAATGTTTCAGGGGAATTAGTCAACCCATAGGACATCACTAAATACTCATAGTGACCATACCGAGTCCTAAAGGTAGTCTTAGGTATATCTGAAGCCTTAATCCTTAACTAATTTAGCATCATCTCAAATCAATCTTACAAAATTGAGTCACCCTGCGGCTGATCAAGTAAGTCAGCAATGCTCGAGAGGATATACTTATTCTTGATAATAAATCAGTTCAGCTTCTTATTGTCAATGCACATCCTCATCGACCCATTTTTTTTCTTCACAAACAACACAGGAGCACCCCAAAGAGATAAACTTAGTCTAATGACCCCTTGTCAAGTAAATCCCAAAATTGTTCCTTTAATACCTTTAACTCAGCTAGATTCATACGGTATGGAGGAATAGAGATGGGCTTAGTTTTTAGCTCCAATTTAATAGAAAATCGATATCTCGATTAGGAGGGACACCTAAAAATCCATAAAAAAGACATGGGGTAACTTATAAACAACTGGTATTAGTACTTGTATCTAGAATGAAGGTCAATGAAGAGAGAAAATCCCTGTCAATCATCCTCTAGGAATGAAATAAAGAAATCATCTTACTAGGATAAGTACCACAAGAACCCTTCCACTGAATCTTTGGAATGCCAAACATATCAGGAGTAACTGTCTTGTCAACTCAATTCACCTCCCAAATAGACATCCATAGATAAGCAAGACAACTGAAGCACCACATCTAAGGATGGAAATGAATCTACACTCTGCACACAAGAACTACCATATCTTTGACAAACCCATTTAACCCGAACAACCATAAATCAACTATTACTACAACAATAAATGTGAAAAAGAGATAAAATAATGGTTTGGTTCCCTAGTTGTTCGTTTGGTTGTTATGTCCTTTTTGCTTCTTTAGAGCCTTAACTTTTGAGATCGTTGATTTCAGCCAACATTTCTTGATAACAAACTAGTAATTAAGTTTTGATAGTTTCATTAGCTCTGAAATACAGATTTTGTTCGGCGGCCTTTGTGATAATTTTATCTCATTTTGCGTGTTTCTTGTGTTTTGAAGCTAAAAGACTGACTTTAATCAACATTTTTTCAAACGATCTCGGATTGAAATTTTGTCTTCATGATTGATTTCAAAATGTATTTTTCATACAGGTAGAATATTTGGCTTGCGTTTATTAGGTTCTGAACACATTTCGAGCCTTATTTTCAATTTGGTTTTGTTAATCCTCGTATTCGCAGCCGGCTCAAGGCATTCTCGAAGGGGTGACTGAACAACCTTTGTCATCACATTAATAGGTTGGGCATTACATTTATAATGGTCCAACTGGGTCCAAGCCTATGTTTGCATCCAGGGAATTGCGTTCGTAGAGACCAGCGACCTGACAGTATAAATATTCAAAATCTATTTTTCTTTCCTTTTTCATCATCTTTTTTACTTAAAATTCTCCATTTATAAACCTTGGGGTTTTGTATGTGACCTTGGGAAACTTTGAAAATCATATTCCTTCAACTTTTCTTCAATTATTAGTAAGTTTTCACTCTAATTTCATCTATAATTTTTCAAATTTCACCAAATTCTTTCTTCACTTTATTTCATTGATCTTAGCTTGTTCCTAGCTCACCTTTACTCCAAATTTTAGGTAAAAGTTCCTTGCGATGTGAGGAATATTTTGATACTTTTGTTCAGAATTTTGGGTTAGTAGTCTTGTGGCCAGATTTATGGGCCTTTCCTTGCTCATGAGTGCTCGGTAAGGTTTTATTCGTATTTATTACTTGTTATTTTATATTTTCTTCACACATGGTGATCATTTGGAAGTTATTTTTTATCTGACCTTACCTAGTGAGCTCTATTCATGTGCGGAGTTTCATTTTTATTTTATATCTTTCCCCTCGTCTATTTATTAAGGTTACCAATATACCACCCTTCTTTATTTCATTATAACATTATCTTTTACAAGGACTCATGTATGTCTTTACTACTTTATCTGGGTTCTCCTATTATTATTGTTAGCTAGGTTATTTATTTTTATTCGTTCTCTTCCTACTTTATCAATAACTAGCCTTGTCTGTATGTATTCATACTTCTCTTATTCTATGTGACCTATTTTCTTCATTATCTGATTTATTGCTTTTATTTTTTATATGGATCTAGTCGGCCGATGATGCCTATTGGGTATCCAATTGCATCGGCTATTTGGTACTCATACTACACCTATGCATCTTCCTAGTGTAGATCCTAGTACGATCACTCACCGTTGATTTGTGAGTTCGAGCGGAGTGAAGAAAAAAAGTTCAAGTTCAATTAATGTGTACTATGTAAAATTAAAAGTGGGAAAATAAATTACCCACATAAAGGAAAAAAACAAACAAAAAAAAAGAGAATTTGTTGGATCAAAGCCCAAGGAAGTGGCATACGAGGAATCATCTAAGGGGTAGTCAGCATTTTTTTCTTACAAATTCAAGATAATAAGTCAAATTGGTGGGAGTTATAAGAAAGTGAAGAAACCCAACAAAATACAATCTCTTTCTTGTGTAGCAAAGAAATAGAAGAAACAAGCAACCTGGTAGAAGTTGATCCCTCTACAGCTTTGCCTATGTTTGTTCCTAATTATCTAATTCCTTATGAGTATTGAAATCAACAACCCAGAGAAGTATGTAAGGCAGCAAGGTTATTTGATCTAGGAATTTAAGCACTGATTTAGGTACTTTTGTATAAAGAATTGGAGAAAATAAATTATATGCATAGAACAAACTTGGAAGGCTATGAACTAATTAAGTTGAGCATAGCATGAGTAGACATAACTTGATGAACTTTGATCAAACATGAAACCTGAGGGATGGGTATTTCAAATTAGTCACAACTCCTCCTAAACAAGGATATTAACACGAGGACGATATGTTAATGCGATTATAGATTTGATCGAAGTAGGTCGTGCGGTTGCTCAAGCTGGCAAGTTAGGTATTTTGATTAGAGTACTGTGAGTAGTAATCTTAACACAACTTGTATTTTTACAACTTGCATGATTTATACATGATTTGGAAAATAATATGTTACCTAATTCTTTTGCATATGGGGAAAAAATTTCACTTGACATGATATTGAACCATTTACTTGAGATGTTTACAACTTATTTGAAATGATTTTCACCGATATATGAGATGATTACTATTACTTTAAAGATTTTACTATTACAAGATAAGCTATAACGTTACTTTAGATATGATTTGTGTAACAATATGCTTTACTTCAGAAGTACTATTTTTTTGTGCAAGTGTTTGTTAAATTATGATATGTGATATTTTTCTTATAAGAACTAAAATGCCCAGTATTGTTGCTACAAGTGAATACTAGTTATAAAGACAAGTATAATTTGGGAGTAAACCTTGATGGGTTCTGGGGAGGGGGGTTCATTAAACCTGGTACACCTTGTAATTACTGATACTGACACATCCTTCGTTAGTGGGAAGGTAGAACTAGCATACTGTTACAGACACTCCTTTATGAGGGGTGCGACCTCTTAAGGTAGGAAGCCACACTGATTACATGATTCACTCTTGGAAAGCTCCAGAACATAAGATATGATATGACAATATTTTGAGGTTATTTTTGAATCATTTAATGATTTTGACTTACATGCTACAGACAAGATTGCTTACTGTTATTTTTTTGTTAAAGGGTATTTTACTTCATGGTATTTTTTTATTATTATAAGAACATGTTTTATGAATTGTTCCCATTAAAAACAATTGTGGTTAAGTGTTATTACTCACTGAGCTAGCGTCTCACTCTCTGCTATTTTTTCCTACAAAGAACGCAGGTGACATAGGTGAGGACTTGGTTAGTTAGAGTTTGAGTTGGCACTTCCTGGTGAGTCCCACACTTGTTCACGTGGGCAATAATAATGTTGGTTATTTCATTAAATTTTTAGAGTTTATCCATAGTCGTTTTATTAGAGTGAGGGATATTCTTTAATTTTATAGACTTATGATTAGTATTGGAATTTTGTTAGTTTTGGGGTGGTGATTTCTACTATCTTGGATTGTGATGACTTTATGTAATGACCCTCATGGTCATTTATGATAAATACGTAAAGTTTTGCATTTTAGAGCATTTTAGCAGTTGCCCTAAGTCATTTATGACTTGCTGGGACCAGTAGTTTGGATCCATGGCGGCTCAGTTGAGAAATACTTCAAATTGCCTGTCTTAGAGCCTAAAGCTAAGTACTCGTTGACCAAATTCAACTTTCCTTCAAGATGAGCCCGTAAAAAAATTTTGACAGTTCTGTTAGCTTCGAAATACCAAACAAAGTCAAGATTTACCTTAGGTTTGTGTTTTGGAGTTTTCATTTGCAATTTGTGCCAATTTGTGGATTTTAGTTGAGTTTAAGGCCTAACGTACATCTTGGGTGGTCTTTTGGTGTTCGGAGTGTCAGATTGGAATTCTGATGTTCCCATCAACTCCGTAATGGTGATGTTAGTCTAGTGAAGGTGTTGGTTTGTTTATCAGACTTGTCGTTGCATTTTTGAGGTGCTGGTGAAAATTTCACTAATTTAAGATTAGGTGTTGACTTGGTCAAGATTTATCTGAAACGACCTCGAATTCCAATTTCATCTGTCATTAAGTCTGAATATCTTTTAGATGTGCGTGCATAATCTTTTTGCATAAATTAGACTCTGAATGCATTTTGAGTGGTGATTCTAAGCATTTTTTCCTCCTAGTTCTGTTGTCAAAACCTGCAACTGGTGCAAGTTATTTATTCTTTGAGATCACATCAATATTTCACGTGATCGCAATTCAATAGCCAGTGTGCTTACAATCCGAAGTTGGCAAGCGATTGCGATGATTGCATAATTTATTTGAGTAGCTAGCTTCCCTTGTTCTACTATTTGCTTTTGGGACCCCATTTATTGTATTTTTTCATTTACTATTTTTATTATTGTTATGTGCTCAATGGCCCTCGAAGCCTACTGGGTACGGGTTACTTCGGCAGCTTGTACTCATACTACACTTGCACATGTACAGATCCAAGTACAGGTTCCCCACCATGATTACAGCCAGTGGTTTGTTCAGATTTCAGTCTACTTCAAAGATTCAGGGTGAGCTTGGCGTTCGGTTTTTACCTGCTTCTCTGCGGCTTGGAATTTCTATTTGATCTCCATGTATTTTGGAGACATAATTGTATTAGACATTTTGGATTTCTTGTTTCTGTACTTAGTGGTTCGTTTGACACTGATACCGGGTTTTGGGCATGTTATATGACTCTATTACTTCCGCACTAATTTATTTATATACTTTTATTTAAACTTGGTGCTTTCTGCACTTGAGCTAATAGTTCTCTGCTTCGGCTACAGACTATGGAGTTGATTCTCCTACTGATGGTATAGTAGGTTCCATCATGATCCGTGAAATCAGATCATGATATAAACATCCTAGAAAACCAGCACCTCGGTTGATTTAAACAATTAAGCCATATACACTTTACAAAATCAAGTATACCTTCCCTGATCATTGTGCAAAATATAGAAACAAATAATGAAATCCTAACCTTAGGGATATACTCTAACTCATCAAATTTAAGTTTACTTCCCTACTCTTGTCAAAGAAAGTTAATAAAATTACCTATCTATCATGAAACATGTGCCCTCGCTAGAAGAAATAGTCTAGCCGCTCAATTCAAAGAATCAAACATAATTCAAGGACTTAGTATCTAAGCAAAACTCTCACACTCATAAAGAATTCACATGTATACACAAAGTACCATAGGCTTTCCCATTATGTACATTTCCACTAATTTAGCATGCTAGAATAGAATCAAATAGGACTTTAATGGGTTGTAATGTTAGCTAAGGGACGGGTTGGAAGACTATATAATAATGACTTACACTTCCCTAGGCACTTTTCACTTTTTTTTAAACTTCATCATCCAATATTTCTTCACTTTATTTTTCTTAGACCTATCTTCAATTATATTCACTAGATATCTCATCATATCAAGAATGCTTCCATCAATTTTCTTTATTTTTGTCTTTTTTTCTTCAATAACTTTTTTCACATCACATTTTCGTAAAAAGGGTCTTTTCACCGCAACAACTTCCATCGGTGACATTTTGCACTTGGCCATCCCTTTCTTCAGATCCAACAATTAAAACTTAGTCTATGCTGCAGTGCTAAAGGAAGTAGGGTGCAAAACAAGAGATTCA
>JBDJHY010525678.1:0-15865 GCA_039654485.1 Withania somnifera
ATGTTCTACAAGGCCAATTGGGCATGCAATTGTGCATATTTAAATGATATAAAGGTTTTCGGATCATAATCATCATCGCTAATTGCCATATCGACCACTATTTGCATAATTTCAAGATTTTTTGACCATTTTCAACACCAAGTACCTACAAAATAATTCCAATCATTAAATGTTTTTTTGAGTATTTAAAGAATCAATTTAGGCCAAAGAAATTAGGAAAAGAATCAAGGGCCTGATCTATACAGAACTACTATTTAGTGGATGGAACAGACACTATCGCAGTCACGGGATCGGGCATCACGATTATACAGGTAAGAAATAATAAGGCATCACGATCGCATAAGGAGACATCATGATTGCAGAGATAGAAATTATTACACTACGCGATCTCGGGATGGGGCATCGTGATAGCATAGGTCTCTCCTTCACCCAGATTAGTGCCCGTTCGAGCATTTTCATAAATAGTTTGTGGCTGCCATTTTTCTTTCCCTTTTTAGAAGCATTTGTTTAATTTAGACCACAAGAAACTTGCCTATAGTATCATTCACACTCAAACCAAGCTCACCCAACACTTTTTCAAATAACACATACACGCAAAAATCAAGTACAAAGTGTGATCAAACATTAGCCCTTTTTAGAATGATTTCCCAAATTTAGGAGCCTAAGGAAGCAAAATAAGCATAGTTCAGTGTTAGAGTCATACCTTGATAAAGTTAAGATGAGTGGAGCTAGAGAGCTTCATGATTTGATTATGAGAGGATTTTGGGAATTTCTCAAAATTTAGGAGGAGTTATGGTTTTGTTTTCCTAAGTAAAATGGTTATATACCTAGAACACCCTATGTCACAATAGTGGAGGTGATGGACATGATCGTGATGCTGCAAAATCTTCACTTACGCGATCACAGATAAAATCCATACAATTGCAATAAGTAAAATTATGCACTCACACAATCAAGATAGATTTCATCCCTTCGTGATGAATGCCTTACCTGCAGTTATGAATTAGTTCCCAACTTACTAGAGAATTTGGATGATCACCATTTACACTCCCAGTTCACCAAATTGGTCTTGAAAGTCAGCTACAAAGTCCTTTAGCTCCCAAAAAACTATACACTTGTGGATTAGTAAAAAATGTTATCCTAGCCTTTTAAAAAATAATGTAAAATGTGAAATTTAAAACTAAAAATGCAAAGACTAAAAACTAAAACTTACCAACCATTAATTTACCATTTTATCTCGCCACTTTGAAGACTTGAATTTTTGTCCCAACTTGAAATTATTTTTTCTTTGAATTTCATGGGACAGTAGAAAATTGATAAAAAGGCCAAGATTGAATTTTGGATCTTGCACTTCTTTGCCTTGAAATGTGTTATTGTCAACTTTAACACGAAAATAACTTCATCAACATCACCCTAATTCTCCAAAGGCTTGTATATATGATATTCATCATCCTCCACCAAGCACAATACTTAAAAATCATTGGAATGCAGTCTAAGGTGCACATTGGTTGAAGTTTCTTCATTTTAGCAAGTTCGTCCCTATTTGAACTAGAGGCGTCAATCATGAATTTTTGAACTTTTGTTTTAACCTCTAATATCATTTATTCAATTTTGGTATCTTGGACAATCAATGGATTGGATGGTTTGCACATCCCCTTTGATTTCCCATAATCAACTCCCAATGCCTCCTTTGTGGATGAAAACTCTAAATAAAAATCTACAACCCTTTGGTTGAATACCAAAATCATCAACTTTACCTTTAGTTTTAAATTTCAAGTTGAATATATCAATTTTGAAGTGTACCGCACTTACAAATAACCCCAATGCCTTTTAAAACCTACACTTGTGAGAGCTCTTGATGAAAATCCACATACACAATTATCCATTCTAGGCTCACACCATCCAATTCGTCAAGATCTTCTTTATAAGGGGTGCATAACTCCATGGCACTTGAATGCACATTATTGGAACTCGGTGGTGCACTCATTTTTCTCCCGGTGGCATTCTCACAATTTTTCTCAAGGTGAGGGCATGAGTTTTGAAGATATGGGCGAAAACCATCTACACCATTTTCAACCAAAGATGCCATTTAAAAAATAAAAATAAAAATGAAAAACATAATCTAAATTAACTCTTAAAATTTAACAAAAATAGAAACACAAATGCACAAATCCAAATCAAAGCAATTAAGCTTCAATTCCCAAACTAACTTAATACACCAAATTGTTCTCCGAATGGCATAATTTTTTATAATGCTGAATTATACTACAAGACCAACTGAAAATTGTATGCATATGTTGTCAAGTATAGTTACCCAACTTAAGAGGTCGTGGTAAAATCCATGAGGAACAATATAAAAGCACAATTACCACAACTTGAATGGGTCTAGCACGTAAAGGGGGTATATATCGACAAAGGGTGTCACAAGAAATAAAATATATAAATAAAAATAAAGATTTGATCAATATCTTCAAAAATCAAACAACAACAAGAAACAAGCAAGGTAGTTAATTCGATCAATGATCTATTATAGTAAACTAAATACTAAATTGGTTACATCTGAATTTAGGATTAGCCTTGGATTCTACATTGTGATTGCTCAATCGTGATTGCATAAAGGATTTATGCAGTCGCAAAGGGTGCTGGGATGTTGTTGACCATGTTGACCTACGCGATCACTATTCAAGGCTCCGCTATCGCGTAGGTACTGATGCTTTTAGGTAAAAGTGCATGTTTTGTTCCCATTTTGTATCTTTTTTTTCTCTATGCATATATTTAAATTTTACCTGAAATGACACCAATACACAACATAAATGGCCTCATCATAACAATAATATTCAATTATATAAGCAAAGAGACCTCAACAAGTTGTAATTTCACTGCTTATCAACTATCACAATAAGAAGACTAAGACTGGCCATTTAGAGTCTAACTAGCCTAATTCTGGTGGAGAGAATAGGTAATAAATGAAAATTTCTATAGGACAAACCGATCATCTAGTTTATAGGGGACATCCCCTTTTTTATTCAGTTCCCTTTTGCAGAACTTTAGGTCATCTCAAGATCAACAGATCAGCAAAGAGTTTCTTAGGGTAGTATGGATGGAGGGCGCACTTACCCAGTCTGTGGTAAGTATGGTAAGAATCATGTTGGTAGTTTCATGGTTATCTAGGATGGATGCTTTAGGTGTGGCCAAATTGGTCACAAAATTTAGTACTATCCCTCGAAAGGTTGTTTTTGGTATGGCAAGTGAAGCTACGAGATTAAAGATTGTCCCATAGATAAATAGGGAGATAGTAGTAATAGATTTTAAAATACTTCAGAAGCAACACCAACAGTCTGTCCAGTTCAGTAGGGTGCTTATTCTAGTACTACTGGAGGCCAGCGCCAGAATCAATTATATGTCCTAGGCTCTAGACATGACCAGGAGCAGCCCACGGATATTGTTACAAGTATGTTGAGGGTTGATGATGTTGATGTGTATGCATTGTTATATCCTGGAGCTACCTTATCCTTTGCTTCCTAATATGTTTTTAGTTAATTTTGAGTTATTCCTGAGAGTCTATCTAAGATTTTATCTGTCTGTACTCTAGTTGGTGAGTCTATCATAGCTAACACTCTACAGAGTTATTTAGTGGTAGTTCTTAGTGAAGTCATTCCAGCTGATCTCATTGAGTTAGTGATGGTAGATTCTGATATCATCCTTGGCATGGATTTACCTTACTCATGCTATGCGATGATTGACTGTAGGACAAGAGTTGTTGATTTCCAGTTTCCTGATGAGCTTGTGCTTGGGTGGGAGGGTAGTGTTGTTGTTCCAAAGGGTAGGTTTATCTCTTACATAAAATCCATAAAGATAATTTCTAAGGGGTGTATATACCACTTAGTCCATTTTAAGGACTTTGAGTCTAAAAATCCCAGTACTTAATTCAGTTCCTGCTTTTTGAGAGTTTCTAGATATCTTTCTAGAGGATCTATATGGAGTCCCTTCGACAAGCTAAACAAGACTTTAGAATAGACCTCGTTCCAAGAACTTATCCTATATTAATTCCTCCATATAGGATGGCTCCCACAAAGCTTATGTATCAGTTAAGAGACCATCTAGACAAGGGGTTTAACTGTTCCAGTGTGTCCTCTTGGGGTACCCCTATCTTATTCATGCAGAAGAAATATGGTTCCCTTATGATATGCATAAATTACCGTCAGCTAAAAAAAGTCACAATAAAGACTAAGCATCACATTTTGAGGATTGATGACTTTTTAATCAGCTTCAGGGTGTCATTCACTTTTCCAAAATTTATCTATAGTTAGGTCACCATCAACTTAGGGTTAGGGAGGGTGATATTCCTAAAACTGATTTCAAAATTAGTCATGGGCATTTTGAGTTTGTAGTGATGTATTTTGGTCTAACTAATGCTCATAGAGCCTTCATGGACCTCATGAATGAGGTGTTCAAGAAATACTTGGACCTGTTTGTAATAGTCTTCATTGATGATATTCAGGTTTACTCTAGGAGTGAGGAGAATCATGAATACCATCTTAAAGTTGTCCTTTAGACTCTTTGAGATTGTCAGCTCTTTGTGAAATTATCTAAGTGTAATTTGTCTAAGTTTAGTTTCCTTCTTTGGTCATATCATTTCCAGTGAGGGTATCCCAGTGGATTCATAAAAAATTTATAACTGATCCAAACCACCTCTTTGTCAGATATCTATATCTTCTTGGGTTTGATTGGTTACTATTACAGGTTCGTTCAGGGTTTCTCCTCCATAGATACTTCATTGACTAAGTTGACTTAGAAGAAGGTGAAGTTTAAGTGGTCAGATAAGTGTCAAAAGATTTTTCTGGAGTTGAAAACTAAGTTGACTTCGACTTTAGTTTTTACCTAGCTAGAGGGTTTAGAGGGTTTTGTAGTATATTGTGATGCCTTCTGAGTTGGTTTGGGTTTTCGTCTAATGCATTATGGTAATGTTATATCTTATTCCTCCAGAAAGCTTAAGGTTCATGGGAAGAATTATCCTACTCATGATCTTGAGCTTGAAACTATTGTTTTTCCTTTAAGATTTGGAGGCATTATCTTTAGGCGGTACATGCGGATGTATATACTAATCATAAGAATCTCTAATATGTTTTTGAGTAGGAAGATTTGAATCTTCATCAGAGAAGGTGGTTAGAGTTTCTAAACGACTATAACATGAGTATGATGTATCATTCGAGAAAGGCCAATATAGTAGTTGATGCCCTTAGTAGGATGTCTATGGTCAGTGTGACCCACATTGATGAAGATAAGAGGGAGTTGCCAAGTGATATGAACATGGATACACGGAAGCAATAAAATGAAAATAAAGATAGATGATCAATATCGAGACGCGAAGAAAAGGAATTCGATAAAACAAAAAGGTATATTAAACCTTATCGATTATACTCAACTAGGCACCATGATCTTACGGAAACCTCAAGGAAATTGACTCTCCATGCAATTTCTGTTTCTTACAAGATACAAGTTAATCCCACTGAAGGCAATTCATCTCTACCAAAGATATTTACAACTCACAAGAGTCTCTAAATTAATCATCATTAAAAAATCTCCGAACTTACAAGCTAAAGAGCTACTATTTATACTAAATTGGGAAAGGGGAAAACTTACTAATTACAAGATTACCCTTAATGAATAAGGGCCTTATTTGGCAACTTGAAAATAGTCTTTTTTGTTTGTTTAGTTCCCTTCCTCTTCATTATGCTCCCAAACAATCTTCCACATGCATATTTGATCCTTAAGTGCTTGAGAAGCTATAAGATGCCCTTTAAAGGGATTTACCTCGTCCATGAACTTGGAACCTCTTAAAGCATCACGTCTTCATAGTTAGTGCTAGGCCATTTTCATATCATCCTCCCTTTCTTGAAAAGGATTCATCCTCAGATCCGAACCTAGAAAAATCACAAAGAAAGACAAACAAAAATATATCCTCATGGCATGGGGGTTAGGGTTAGAGATATCAAATGTCTCATCACGCCATGGTTGCTCACTCTTAACATATAACCAAGTATTTGTAACAAGCACAAAGGGTGTGTAACCCCACAAAACAAGTACTTAGTTACCAAAAGAACCAATACCAGGCCAAATGGATAGAAACAACATGGAAGAAAATGAAATAGACATCCACTTGCCTGGTTTCCACTTCAACTCACATATAACATACCCTCATGAGATTGAGTGTCATTTTATGCAAATAGATAGTATACAAAGGTGTTTTTATAAAATAACTTCATCTTCAGTGGCCTCTTTTGTATGAAAACTATCCAATGCGATAGTGTCACATAAGCCATCAAGAATAGGGTTACTCAAAGAGGAAAAAAAAATAAAGAGCAAACACCTTCCCCTCCCTCAAAATATTTCTTTACCCTCGATGTACTTCCATCTTCATAGAAGAGTTTTCCAACTTTCGGAGGAACAACCTCACACCATAGAGGGTTATCGTAAATAGTATAGCCTTTAAGAGAAACACTATAATTTGAGCTCACACCACTAAGCATTTATTAGGAGTGATATCATCATCCAATTCAAACAAGACATTATACTTAAAGAGTGAACTATCTATCAAAGAAAGAGATTTCAAACATTCAAAATCGCTCTCAACAAGGAAAACATCAATATTCAAATCATTTTCAAGCATATTATCTCTATGAGAAAGATAAGAAATAGGATCCTCAACACATGACATGCTCAAAGAGTCACCCCTATTCTCATGATCAACTTTATCAACAAGAATACTAGTTGCAGGCTCACTACGAACACCACAATCACACTCAACTAGTAGATCACATTTCAATGCAAGTGATAAACAACATAATTACCACAAGATATTGCACTATCATGGAGTGTATATGTATCAATAATAGGTGGACAAGGATCGGTCTCTTTGGAGGATTAACCCGGTTATCAATAGGATAACTAGTGTTGGTATATCCTTAACAAAGATAGTACCAAATCATGGCAAAGGATTATATGACAATGCACTATCAATCAAAGTCACAAGTGTCAACACCAGGTGGGCACAAATTGATTTTATCGGAAGAATCAATTCGATCATCTATAGGATCAACTAGTGTCTCCACTTTTTTAACTTGTAAATCATATTACAAGGCAAAGAATCAGTAAGTACACATATGGTTAAGCTACTACTCATACTCACACGAGGTTCATGTTTATTTACAAAAATAGAAGAATTGAGAGTAGCTCTTGTACCTTTGGTATCATGAGAAAGATCTTCTCTACCTTGGTGTATAGCTTCCATTTCCTCGTTTGTTCGCTCCAACCTTCCATTATGGAAGCTAGCATTTCAATTAGCTCCTTATGTGTAAGTATTTTACCGCTAACTTATCAAGCCTGTCAAGCTTATACCTACACAAGAGTCCTTATTAAGAGAAGGACTAGAAGAATAAGAGTTAGGTTGGGCTTGTGCAACCCATCACATCACTCCACAAAACCTCTCATTTTTCCTCTCTTTGGTTGTCAGTTTGCACCCCCTTACTCCTCTCAATCCTTTCTCTATCAGTTTGTACTTTGGGAGTGGTGAATATTTCATTCTCACTGTGGTCCAAAATATACTTGGACAACTCTTTTCATTTGGTATCCTATGTTTGGAAAACAAATTCTCTCCTAAGAACATGTGGCAAAGTCCATAGGAGCCACATCATACCATACCTCATCATAAGATTCACGTAAACCAAAGGAAACCTTTACACGTTTAGTAACCTTGTACCCATCCATGACTTATGGGTAGAGCTTGTTGACTAATGGAAACCTTAGGTATTCCACAATAGATAGGGTGATATGGTTGGCATTTCAATAATCGTTGAAGACATGATCAAATCCCCTAACACCATAAATTAAGCCTTTGGTCTCATGAATTTTTCTCCTAGGATCAATATTATAGAGTTTTTGGTACCTTTCAAGAATGTACTTTGATCTCATATTGTCACGACCCAATTTCTCGGATCATGATAAAACCTATTATCCCACCAATAGGGGAACCAACCCTATATCCCCAAGCCGAAGCAGAAAACTACCATCCACAATAGTGTAATGTACAAGTGAAACAATAAGGAATATAACAAAATAATGGAATATCATAACACCAAACAACTCCCAAAAACCGGTATCAGTGGGATCAAAATAGAGCCTCTAAGTATAGAGTATAAACAAAAGTCTAATACAAGTATGTTTATGAAAATACAATAGAGACAAGTCCAACCCGAAGAAAGAGAAAGAAGGAACAGCTAGGCGTCAAGCTCATCCTGTATCTCTGAAAATATCACACATAGGCACAAATGACAATCCATGAATTAACGTCGGGCACTAGTACTCGGATTTGCACCATTGGAACAAGTGGAGTATGGGTACAAGTCGCCGAAGAAACCCATACCCAGTAGGCTTCGAGGTCCCACTAGGCACATAACAATCATAAAAGTAGTAAATAACTGAATCCGAGAAAGTACAGTCACATAAGCAAATAGTACAATATGGAAGCTAACTACTCATATAGGAAGCAAGTAAACAGATAGACATGGCTTTGCTAGCTAAATCATATAACAGGATTATGAGCCAGATTGGAAGACATCCCCGGTATCTTTTCAATAATATATGTGAATAACAATAGTAAGTAATCAAAGATATGGATAAGTAGAAAAACAGAGAACATGGGCGGTATACCGGTAACCTCAAGTAATGAAGGAAGGAATAATCAAATGATAACTAGCACAAATATCCATCTTAAATAGACAGTCTCAAGTATAAAAGATAATGATAACTAAGAAGTAAATACAAAAAGTAAATTAACACTACCAAATCCCCCAAAAGAATGGCAACGTACACAGGAAACAAGCTCACCCGTAGGATTTCCATACAACCAAGGATACACGGAAGAAAACAAGTGCAGAAAAGTAAATACACATCATGAAGTAACCAGTTCTATGTACGTTCCTCCTCTGGTACCCGGAGGCCTAGTAGGTAGGATCCATGGAAGGCTAATCATAATTATTGTATATCTCTGCTCCGTTCTGTACCCCACATACTGTCATTATATATCCTAGAGACAAGGTTCATAGAGGTAAGCCCACCACATACAATCTCTAATGTCATCAGAATCTCACATCCCAAGTAAACGAGCCTCAAGGGTCTCACAGTCTGGCATCCAATGCCTCTTAACAATAGTATCATCAAGTTTTACTCAACAAGTCATGGCATTCAATGCCTCAATATAGTGGTATCGCCAATGTCCTCAAGGGAGAAAGTGTCATAAAACACTCTAAGTCAATACGTGTGATAAGTATCAAAAAGTTGTACTCACTGTCGTACGATGGCGGACTTAAGGGCCAATGGCTGTACTCATTGTAGAACATAGTCGGACTCGATTCCCAGCATTAATTAGTCAAACGATATTTCTTGGGGCCAGGTTGTGAAGACTGGGCTAAAATAAGTGAAAATAGTGATACCGGGTTCTCGATACATTGCGAGTCTAGAATGTTAAAAGATCCTTTAACTTATATTATTATTAGAATATTCCAAGTTATCATATTTTATGTCATTATAAATAATCATCCTTATTATTAGTATCTAGCCTCCATGACATCAAAATTAGGTGGTGATAAGCCCCCCAACCCAATGAACTCTCTACACGAAGACTTTGGCTCAACCTTTAGTAGAATGAATGCATAACACATAATATAAATAGTCAACCTATGCCCAGTAGAGGCACATCTAAGCTATAGCTAGCAGCACAACACAACAATCCAAACCCAAGGGCAAACCTAAACCAAACCCACACATCAACGTTTTACTACTTCCAGAGTCACCCTAAAGCCATCACAAGGCTAATTCTAAGTCACGAGCATTGTATTTCACCAGGATCTATTATAAGTACAAAGGGGAAATTGAATGAAGAAGCGGCCCAAGTACGCGGTAAAAACCTAGAAGCCCAGCCTACGGATGCTATTTAGTACAATTATCAAAGCTATATATCCAGAGATAGTCTAACGGAGCTATCTATCATCCGACAAATAATGTGCTGCATCCAAATGTTACTACAATAGATATCAAACGACTTCGAATAACTTTAAAACATATATAATAAGAATCTAGGGATCAATACGAGTCTAACAATATGATTTATACTAAGCTCCGGTCTAGGCCTAAAATGGGCCAACTAGCCCCATTCACCGGAATTAAGAACAAACTTTGCCACGAGGTTCCCCCCAACACCAGGAAGTTGTGCCTTAAAATTGAGCACAATTCGCGCATGGGAAAGGCTTCAAACAGCCCAGAGAAAATTGATTAAACAGGGGTTGAAGATTCAAGCTTTTGCGAATTAAACAACGGAATTTGAGAGAGCAAAGGTTACTACAGAGTAAAATATACCTACAGAAAAAGGATTTACCCAATAATTTCCAAGTAAATTGAAGAATACATGATTTCACAAGATGGGTATTAATGGAGGAAAACCCCTATTTTAATGAAATTTAACGGAGAAAAATACTTACCAAAAGTCAAAAAGACGTGGGGAATCTTCAAGAAACTTTTCCATGAAGTTTGATGGGATTTCCCAGCACAAATTGCACAAGGAGAAGAGGAAGAATTGAGAAAAGGGTTGGAAAATAAACTAAAAAGTCGAGGATCTATTGTCTTATACCTGGCTGCACTAGGGACCGTTTGTGCTTTTTTAACGCGATCGTGCTAATTGTTATTATTGTTTTATCTATTTATTTATTTCTTTATTTACCACGATCACGCTAATTAATTATTTTTTTACCACGATCATGCTTATTGCAGACAAAATCTAAAAGTGTAAAATTTTCAAACTAGCGCACGAAATTGAAATGGACTCCAATAGCAACAAACCAAATATGCATTTTGGGTGAAAAACATATTCATACTCAACATAATCTATTGAAAAGGAGTCGTAGATCGTTTGAGCAAAATGACTGCTAAAACCAAGAAATACCAAATTCGCACTAATCCACCAAGGTACTCAAAATTACACTAGATACTCTGAGAGATAAACCAATACTCTTACTAGCCTAAAATCACCATTTCAAAACTGATGAAAGCATCCGAATTCCATTCCGAAACTCTGAACATCAAAGGCCCACCCAAACTCCAAATTAAGCATTAATTGAAATAAAAAAACCATATTTTAGCACAAACTCAAAATGCAAACCCCGAAACATGAACTTAAGGTCCATCTAGACTGTATTCGACATTCTGGAGCTAACAGAACTGTAAGAATCTGATCCCGAGCTCGTCTCGAAGGAAAGTTGACTAAAGTCAATGAGTAATTAGTTTTAGGCTCTAAAATAAGCAAAGTGAGATAAATCTCAACTGAGCTTCGTGAGAAACCAAAATACCAGTCCCAGCAAGTCATAAATGACCTGGGGAAGCTACTGAAAAGATCTGGAATAAAAAACATCATGAAATTTTTATAAATGACTGTGAGGGTCATTACAACATCCACTACTAAAAGGACTTTATCTCGAAAGTCAGAACAGAGCAGAGATGAGTGAAGAGACTTCCAGCCAAGGAGACAAAACTCCCAAACAGGCATCCATAACAACTCCACTGGTCGAAAACTATGCACCACTGCTCTGCCGAATACCCCATAGCTTACCAAAACACATCGACATGCTGTTGGAAGATGAAGGTGGGAGAACCACCACATGAAAGCTGAAGAAAAGACCCAATATGTTAGTTCCAAAATACAAACTATCCTTCCAACTTCACATCAACCCCAATAACCATCCTAGTCATGCCACCTCAAAGAGATGCTGTTGAAGATTTGTAATAGCCCTATCCCCAACTTGAACTGTACATAATGAAAGCCCAATTAGCATCCATTTTACTGCCATACCAAGTGAGACCCCAACTCTCCATAATACCACAAGGCCTACAGAACTTGATACTAGCCTTTCAATCGCTGAACGAGATAGGTACCATGAACCGATACCATAACTACTGAGACCCATGTACCACCAAACCAACTCTCGTAAGAAAGAACAATGCTATACTCAAACTACAGGAAAGATACCCTGATGGGAGCGAAGCTATCTAGCCAAACCAACACAATTACCTTTGAAGCAATGAAACTCTTAACTGTCAGCACTCGCTAAAAGATATACAATAACTCTCACCATCTTCAACTCCTATACCAAGTGTCATCGCCCTATCATCCCCCCAGCTACGACTCTAATTGAATTGCACACACATTAAGGATAAAGCTCAATTCAGCTCCCACACGATGCTAAACAATAAATCCTCCACCGCATAAAATCTCTGAACTTAAATTATAGATCTTCCAAACAATTGTAACTACGGCCTACCGACTAGCTGATTAGAAACTCCATAATCGTTTATCCCGGGATCATCCTCACCACAACCAGACGAAGCTCGTACCCACATACCTTCTAGTCTACACTAAAATGCACTTGCAGGTAAGGCTAACAATCAACTATAAGCCTCTACCACTCCAATATCAAACACAACGTGCTAAACCTCCTTTGAGATGCCATATGAACACTCTGCAACATAATCTTACTTGATTCGAAGAATCATTAAACCAACTTTGAATGTCAAAAGACTATGAGGAAACCCCAACTCAAGGAAGAAGCGATCCTTCTCAACCATTGGAAATAAACTTCCATAGGATCCCAAGTAATAATTTCGTACACTGTCAGCCGAAAATACCACACCTAGAAACCATTTTTTTCATCCGAACTAGGCTAACCCAACTAACTTAAGCACTATCGGTCTGCACTGACAATAAAAATCGCACATATATACTGAACCAAATTATAACCAACCTCTGGCGCCATCGTATAACACAAACCCAAACCTACCAAGGATGAACACTTGAACTATTAAGCCAAAGAACTCCCTATCACAACAATTCTAGAGAGAAAGCACCATCACTAAATATACATTCCCAGGAAGTATATGGAAACCCAGTCGCCTGCAGATACTATAATCGACCTCAAACACCACGCTACTACGGTGTTATACAATCATACCAGCAAGATCACACACGATACACCCCTTTTTGGTATAAACTACGAACTTCTATCTGGGGACTAACAAACCTAAACTATACTGCAACCTAACACCATTCGAATCAAGGATACTAGCTGCCACTGAATCTCTACTCCACTGCACAATCTAACTCAGGAATCAAACTTCTAATCCACTACCAAAAAAAAGACCCGCCTGCAAGGCGCACACACCAACACATTTTCCTCCAAATCCCAACAAAAACACATCGAGCCCAAGATTTCTCAAACTAAAGAACTCGAATAAAACTGATACAACCTTTGAAAAGAATAGGAACATAATCGAGAAATAACTCAAACTTGACAAACAAGAACAACTCATGTTCAGGTGGGTGGCCAGGTGGGTCAATTAAGGAAACCACTACAATACAAAACAGACACTAAAATAACCATAAAGCAGAATTCTAATGTCATAGATAGTTCTAGCTATGTCCAGTGGCACAAAAAATACCACTTTCCATCCATAAAGCGAAAGATGACCCCATGGCTACAAAACCCATCCATGTTGTCGAGGATCTATCAGGCATGGCTAAGGCAACAATCTTGGTGCGACCACCTAGAACTGCATGTTAATAAGGGGGAATAACCTACCAATGCTTGGAGAGATGCAATACTATAATCCACGAACTAACCAGCTACCACGAACCTCCTCAACTAAGAAATCTTGATCTAGAATCAAAATGCCAAAACAAAGCTCAAGCCTCTCAACCAACTACCCAAATGGGTCTAACATCAATATCCACTACCAAAACAAAGTTATAAAGCAACAAGGAGTAGTTATGAATCCATGGCACGATAGCCAATAATAGAACATAGAGGCAACTAAAATAAACAGATAAGCAAAAAGAATCACCAAGTCTAAAGAATTACAAAGAGAAAGGAGTTACAAAACCAATTGAATAAAAACCAAACTAGATAACAAAAATGTGAAATCAAACCTAAGATCATCGCCATAGCCTCTACAATAGTCAAGATAACAACAAACATAGCCTATCCACGAGCAACCAGACACTTACCCTGACCACCTGCCTCACCACACGGAGCATTGCCTTGGGTATCTATCCTCTCATGAATAACACCTCTAACTTAAGGAAATACTGACTCAGGAGAACCCAAAATTGAAGACTGAACCACCCCACGCCGAGGGCACTCTCTACCACGGTGATTCGGTACTCTACACATATAACACATAGGGCCTTAAGGAAAACCCTAATACAATGACTAGGACTAGAATACCTGATGAGCAAACCTAATCACCTACACTTGCGTGAGATCTCAATTGTACCAGAACCACCACTCCAGATGAAGCCCCAGAAGGAATACAATTTATAATCTACTCGAAACTCTGAACCCTAACATCTGGCTGAACCTCAACTGAAGTTTGTAGTATTGTCGAAGCTACCTGTGGTGCCACCCGAACTAGTTTAGATAAATCTTGAACTACAGGTAAAACTAGTTGAAATAAATCCCCCGATAATATGCTATTAGCACCATCTAGCTAAACTAACTGCTGACTATGCTGAAGACTACCCTGCTGAGGGCATGATCTGGCATAATGACCGGTGATCCCATATACAAAACATGACCCCAAAAACCAAAACTGATGAGAAGCACATCCAATATTAGACTAGCCACCACGAATGGAAAACCCAAAACCTCGACCGCTTCCACCATAAGCCTCCTATCATAATCCTTCCAAAAATATCACGTAGCCCATAATCTGAGTAAAAAAATAGCTTGCCACTATCAAAGGCTCCACCGCAAGCCGAAGAGGCAAGATCAGCCTATCAACAAACCTCTGTGCTCTGTCTTATTTTGTATGGAAAACCATAAAAGTTCACCCAACCAACTCATTAAACTGAACCTCATACTCAGCGACTAACATCTAACCCAACTGTAGGCTCCTAAACTCCTTCTGCCCCAATAAACATTACCCATATAGAGAGATACTTCCACAGATACTCTTTCCCTAGCTAAACCCAAAATCTCAAGCAACAAGTTCTACAAAACTGGCATTGCTGAAAATCCCATCGGTGCTGAAGCTGACCCTAGATCCACTGGGCACTGAAACTAAATGCCTTTCGACCGCTGGTCTATGGTCGGGCTTGACCCTGTACCCACACACAAAGCTCTAGCAGGTGCGGTGACTCTGGCACATTCTTTTGCTCTGACTCGGTCCCTATCTTGGCCCCTTACAGGAGCCCTAGCTACTGGTATGGAGGACTTGCTCTAGCTCACTAAAGACCTTGAAAAAACCATATGCAGAAGAACAAATGCGAATGATATATTTTCAAGAAACATCAAGGGTAAAAAGCACACGACTTTGAGTCAAGGAGGAAAAGTCATTACTTAAATGTCACCACAGCCTCCCAAAGATAATCCATGAACGTCTCCACGTCGATCCACAAGACTCTACTAGACATTAGATTTGTACACTAACACCAGACGAACCTAGAGCTCTGATACCCAATTATCATGACTTAATTTCTCAGATGATGATGGAACCTACTATTCCACCAGTAGGAGAACCAACCCTGTAGATGAAATCCTCAGCTGAAAGCTACTATCCATAATAGCGGAAAGAATAAGTGTAATAATAAGGTATAAAGGAAAAGGAATATAACAGAACAAAGGGATATCATAACAGAATCAAATAATTCCCAAAATTCGGTATCAGTGTGATTAAAATAGAGCATCTAAGTACAGAGAATGAACAAAAGTCTAATACAAGTATGTCTTTGAAAATATAATAGGGACAAGTCCAATTCAAAGAG
>JBDJHY010525788.1:0-17001 GCA_039654485.1 Withania somnifera
ATAGACTTTATCTTACCCGTACTCTTATTTCCTTTCCTTGATACCAGGAAATTCTTATCCATGTTTCTGATGCTATATTGTCCAGCCAAACACCTACCAGGATGATTTCTCCCACTCTGAGAAAAATTTGTATAATTCATAGTGTTATACTAAATAGTACTCTGAAGCTTAGATCAATAGTACATCTCTTTTTGACACTGCTTATTTTCAATAGTGGGTGCTGGTGCACTAACTTAAGATGGGGATGGTGATGAAAACCTTTATTGAGACTGAGGCCTGTTTCCTCTACCAAAACCTTGCTTCAGACTCTGACCGTACTAATTAAATCTAGCCCTCTTGTTCTGCCTCTCTTTTTTTCAACTTTTCCTCCTTCGTCTGCTAAGCATACATCACAAGTCTAGATATATTCATGTTAATAATAATCATAATTGTCTTACTCTTTCTTCACCAAATCATTGATCCTAGGCACATACTTTCTCATCCTAGCCCTAGGATCAGCCACAATATCTAGAGAAAATTTAGACAAGTGAGTGAACTTTAGCTATAGTTTTGACATAGACACATAACCCTATCAAAGATTTATAAACTCATCAACCTCAGCCTCCCTCAACTCTCTATCCATAAAGGCTTCCACAAAATATTCCTATGAAAGCGGAACTGCAAAAGGACCTCTACACTATTTCCATTAGGTGTACCATATATGAGGGACATCTTTAAGCTGATAGGATGTCAACTCAACTCTCTCTATCACTTACATCACATAAAGAATCTTCACAAGTTAATCAAGAAAATTTTGAGGATCCCCCTCAATCTTAGACCCAGTAAAAACAAGCATAGTCATCAAAAGAGAATCTTAAGATCTGGAAAAAGCATTACCCCCGGCTGGGGATTCATGAATGGCAGCTTGATTGTTAACTTGGGAAGTAACTGCCTTAGCTAATAGTTGCATGGCATCTCGAAACCCCACTATGATGCCTAGGTCAGGTTTAACAGTTAGATCTAGTAGGGAAGCATTCTTGGAAACACTACAAAGAGCCCTATTAGTTGTGACCTAATGTACATGTTCTGTACACGAAGGAATAATTATCTAGAAGAATAGAACACATACTAAAAGAAGTTTGAGTTAGACTCCATATAATCGTAAAAATCATGAAGAAAGTGAGATTTCTTCCTAAATATTATATAGCCTCTTCATTATAAGTGTTACCCATAAAAGAGACTCTACTAAATACAGTTTGAAACATAGATGGCTCTATAATTAAGTGTATCAACTATAGGCAGTTGAACAAAGTGATTATAAAAATCAAGTATACCCTTTCGTGGATTAATAATTTGGCTGATTAATTACAGGGTGTTGCAGTGTTCTCCATGATTTACTTAAAGTTTGGGTACCATCTGTTGAATATTAGGGCATCATATCTCCCTAAGACATCTTTTAGGATGATGTATGTACATTATGAGTTTCTTGTGATGACATTTGGGTTGACTAATATCCTAACGACATTTATGGAGTTTATGAAAGGTGTATTCCATCCTTATATTGACCCTTTCATGATTATGTTCATCGACAATATGTTGGTGTATTTTAAGTGTGAGTTAAATTATGTTTAATATTTGAGAATGGTGTTTTATAGGTTACAAAAGGAGAATTTATATGCCAAATTATTGAATTATTAGTTTTGGCTCAATTTGGTAGAATTCTTGGGACATGTAGTGTCCAAGAAGGGTATTATGATTTATTCGGCCAAGATTATGGTGGGTAGAGATTAGTCAAGGCCTACTTTATCGATTGAGATATGTAGTTTGTGGGGTTAGATGGTAACTATAAGAGGTTTGTTTAGGGTTTTTCTTCTATCATAGCTCTTTTGAATTGTTTGACTTAGAAGAATCTGTTATTTCAGTGACCCAATAAGTGTGAAGTGAGCTTTCAAAATCTCAAATTCTCTATTGACTTTTGCTCCTTTATTAAGCCTACCTATTGAGAGTGAGGGATTTACTATGTATTGTGATACTTATTGGGTCGATTTTGGTGATTTTTTAATGTAAAATGGAAGGTTGTGGCTTATGATTTGAGTTATTTGAAGGATCACGATAAGAATTATCCTAACTATTATTTGGAGTTAGCTATTGTGGTATTTATGCTGAATTTATTGAGACACTACCTTTATGGAGTTAATTTCCAGGTGTTCATTGTTCACAAGACTCTTCCATAGATATTCATCCACAAAGATCTGAATTTGAAGCAGTACTGGTGGTTGAGTTATTAAAGGATTATGAATAAAAAATCTTGTATCATCTGGGAAAAGGCAATATAGTGGCATATAACCTTAGAAGGAAGTTGGTGGTTATGGGTAGCTTATTTTCTATTGGAGTAGAGGAGCGAATATTAGCTAGAGATATATAGAGTTTAGCCAATAGTTTTGTTTGATTGCAGATTTCTAATAATGGTAGAGTTTTTTTATTGTACTGAGGCTCAACAATCATTAATGAAGAGGATCTGAGAGTCATTTCGAGGATGAGAAGTTAGGGACCATTCGTCATAAAGTGTTGAGAGGTGAAGTAAAGAAATAAATTTTAGATCAAGGGGGTGTTTTGTGCAATAGGGACTGAACTACCGTACGTAAGAATTTCACCTGCTAAGGTCTTGGTGTCCTTAATATAGGTAATTTGATTGGATTGATTCTAGAAGAGGTTCATATCTTGAAATATTTTGTTTACCAGGGAGAACCTAAAATGTACCATGATTTGAGTCAGAACCACTAATATGTATCGTATAAAGAGGGATATTGTGGGTTTTGGTAGCTAAATGTTTGAATTTCCAGTAGGTTGAGTTTCAGAATTAGAGGCTAGGGGGATTATCTCAGGTAATACTCATTCCTCAATGGAAGTGAGAATGCATTAGTATGGATTTTTTGGTGGTTTGCCTAAGACCTTAGGTGGGTTTGACTCAATATGGGTGATTTTTTATTGTTGACTAAGTTTGAGTACTTCATTCCAATACAGGTAAATCATATTGCAAGGAATTTGGCCCAGATTTATCTCAGTCTTATTATTCGGTTGCATAGGGTCCCTATATCCAGTGTCTCAGATCGAGGTACTCAATTCAGATCTCATTATGGAGTATATTACATCATGAGTTAGGCATTTAGTTAGATATGAGAAATATTTTAAGCCTAGACCGATGGTAAATCTGATCATATTGTTCACATATTGGAGGATATGTTTCAGGCATACGTGACTAATCATGGAGGCAATTGGTATCAGTGCTTGACACTAGTTGAGTTTACCTACAACAACTATTTAGAAATAAGATGGATCCATTTATGACCTTGAACAGTATGAGGTATAAATCTCCAGTTGGTTGGTATAATGCTTTTAAGATTATCCCATGGGGAACATATTTGTTTAGAGATTTGATGGAAAAGTTCAAATTGATTCAGATGAGACTATTAGCATCCTAGAATAGGAAAATAATCTATACAGAATAAGGGAGTTCGTGTTTTGGTGTTCATGGAGGGTGATCGGGTACTATTGAAGGTATTACCTATGAAAGGTGTGATGTAATTTGAAAATAAGATCAAGATAACCCCTAGGTTTATTTTCCCATTTGAGATCCTTAATCTCACAAGTGAGGTGACTTATAGGATTGAACTTGCACTTCGTTTATTAGTTTGTGTCCAGTTTTTACCGTCCCATTTGAGATCCTTAGTGTCACTTTGAAAGTTGGTTATACTTAGTAAGTTATTCATGATTTTTACTCATAATTTCGTGTTTTTTCAAATAATTAAATTGTGGCTATTATACCTAAAAAAGAAAATGTTGATTTGAGATTTTTGAGGTCAAATTGTATTGAGTTCTTGATGAAAATGCATATTGAACTTCCTAAAGCATGTGTAAAATAATTTTTAAAGGAAAATCTCAGATTTGAAATAGGATTTTGGGTTTGACTTTTCATACTTTGTGGACCTATTTCTAAAATATGAAAATATGGATATTGTTAGCTTGGTATTTTTATGGGTGAGGTAAACTTAACAAGATTTGGATTGTCCCGATACTCTAAGGAATAGAAAATCCTTAGCATGATTACTTGATGTTAATTTAAGGAAAGTTAAGGATTAAATAGGTATTCGAGATATTGCCTGATAGATGCTTTAAGAAATGATACTACGTCATGCTGGAGCTGGGGATTTGGATCAGGTTGTTGTTGTTGAAGTAGGTCTTACATTAGGTTAAGAAGAAATTTTTATAACTCTTTTACAAAATATTTATGTGCTTATGTGGTAGTTATGGTAATTAAGAGTAATGGGTATTATTAGGGGGTAACGTTGTGAGTGAGATGTTTAGTATTCACTCAGATACTAGTTTGTAGTATGATGTGCTAAGATAAAATACCTTATATGGTGAAACATTCTCATTGCTTATCGATTATTTTTTGGAAACTTGGTATCATATTGTGACGCCTTGTAGTGGCTTAATTGTATTGAACCTTATATCTTATTCTGATGCCTTATGGTGGATTAATTATATTGAACTCGATATCATATTATGATGCCTTATGGTGGCTTAATTGTATTGAACTTGATATCACAGTTTTATTTCTTGTGGTGGCTTAATTATATTAATATAAGCCCATATTGTGATGCCATGTAGATGCTTATTTTTGAAAGAATATTCTATTTTGATGTTTAGTGGAGGTTTAATTGGTATTGAAATTGATAATATATTGAGATATAATGTTGATAAATAGACTTTAGATGATAATTAACTTGTGATTGTCTATGTGAGGCTTTTATTGGTTTATTATGACATGAATTTTGCACTTTTCCAAGATTGCATTTGATGCATTCTTACTTGATGGTATTTGAATATTAAAATTGATTTGTGTCACTTAAAAACAAAGGAAATGATTGAGAGATAGTCCAAAGTCCATTCCAAAGGTCTAAAGTTTAGAGGGTTCTGCCGGATAATAATGTGAGTGACAGTCAGTCTGAGGCCTATTCATAAGGTTTGAAGGTTTGAGGTTTCTGTCAAATAGGTAGTGCATGGACCTCTTGAGTCCTTCATGGGTCCTGACTGACCTTAAGATAGATAGAAAGTGTGTGCTGATAGGACATACATGCATCACTTTGTACATCACATTGCAATTCATTGACATGATTCACTTGTTGATTTATCTGTCCTGAGTTATGATTTGACTTGATTGACCTCTTTATGGTGGTTGATAAACACTTATGGATTCATCACTTCATTCTAATTAAAATACTGGATGGGGATACTTATGTTATACATGATTTGATTCCTTGGAATTTTATTGAGTTACTATATATTTGCTCAAATTGTTGCCATTTGTGTTTATTATTATTTGTTAGATAGTTGCCTGTGTGCAAGTTTTAGTTTTAGGGACTTTGTTGGATTGTAGGGATTGTCTTCGTCTCTTTATATTAGGGTTAGCCGAGGATGCTGTTGAGTACTGTTTTTTCTACTCACACTTGTTCTTCTACACTTTCTCTATAATTATCAAGCCTGGCACCTCTTGATTTCTGATTTGCATTCTAGTGTGAGGCTTGGAGTTGAGACTCTTTGAGGTAGCATCAAAATATACCCTGAAGACATAGAGGATCTCATTTTTATTTTATCTTATGTCTTAACCTTGTGTATACATTGAGAGACCTACTATTGTATTCAAATCATACTAGAGGCATGTATACAATGACAACTGGTTTTTTGAAACCTAAGGTTTATTTGTATTTAACCTTCTATCTTATCATTGATTCTATTAACTTTACGTATTTATTTTATTTTGTTCTGTTTGATTGGATTGTCTTACAATCATAGGGTTGAGATAGGTGTCATCACAACTGAATTTTGGATCGTGACAGAAGAAGAATTACTTCCTACTATATATAAATGCAAAATTCCATAAAAGGGAGGATAGCAAATATACATTGCAAAAACTAGCCCAAAAATTATATTGTAATTTTATAGGCTAACGCGAATAGACCTTCAGTAATAAAAAAACTTCAGCCATTATTTTGAAAACCACACAACAAAAAACTGCTCCCAGATTTCACCTTTTTCCTTGATCAAAATTGATTTCCTGCTCCACTAATTTTGATGTTTTGCTCCTCAGAGTTTGACTTCTAGCTGAACCAGAGACAGTTAAGCTCAAATCTTCATATACACAAGCAATTCATGAAAAATCTTAAATTTTTCTCAATTTGAAGTTTCATCACTTCAACCTTTTTTTTTCCTTTTTTTTTGCTGAAATTCTAATTTTCAATAAAAATTTTCCCTATATGCAATTTTGACAATAGTGATCGAAATAATAAGAATAATTTAGTCAAATTTATTGTTGAATGTGTTGCTATTGGATCTACATTTATTTTTCAAAATTTGGTTGAAGTTATTGCAACACAGATTGAAGTTGATACTTAATTGAATATTTTAGAAATTAAGTTCATTTTAAAGAATGGTTTACTGTCGATCTTACTCCAAAATGATACTGGATTTCAAGTTTATATACAATTGAAGAAAATAATTCAGAGTTTACTGACTATTCAATGTATGCTACAGTAAAGGGAATGATAATTCTATAGTTCCTACATGCTCAAGCTATAAAGATAAAAGGAAAATATGTAGTAGAGGAGGCTATAGAAGATTGTGATACAAGGGATATGAGTAGTTTTGAAATTAATGTTGAATCTGATGAATAAATAAGGGACTTCGCTATAATAGATGACAAGTCATACAAAGAGATTGAAGTAAGCCGGTCTTAAAAAAATGAGGACATTGTTATTAGTGTGATGCAAAAATATGTTGTTTGAAACAATATGGAGTACGGAGTAGATAGATAAAGCAAAAAAAAAAAAAAAAAAAAAAAGTATAAGGATTTATTTATTGCTTTACATTATTGTATCATAATATACATCGATTGTCCACTATTGTTTCTTTTTTAATAGCATTCTTTTATTATTATTTTTTTTTTGTATATATCTACCTTGTATAGTTTTATTTTGTTTTTGTATATATTTATATTTAGTAGTTTAATTTCCTTTCTTTGAAATAGTTTTTTCTAGTATGTAAGGATGTTACTTGTACATGATTTTTCAAATCATCTATCATATAAAAGAATAAAACATTTAAGCTGACACATTTTAATAATGTTCATACATGCTCAGTCATTGAAAGATACTTGATAGACTATCAAGCTACTTATATTGTGGTTGTTGGTACAACCGTAGATAGGCTTGATGGTACAAAATTAATATACGTTGCAAATGACATTATAGATAACATACAAAAGCAACATGTAATTAAATGACCTAAATGAAAGAGTGGAGAGCTAAAAATTCATTGGATATATTAATTGGAAAACCATCTGACTAGTATAGAAACTTTCCAAGACCCTTGTATATGTTAGCGCAATCAAGTTTTTGAACAATTATAAAATTACACAAATTGAAAAATAATTTCTTTATCTATGCCTTTTTCATTTTTTTTTATTTTTTATCAAATATTGGAAATATTGTAGGCCAAACATGATAATAGATGTTAAGTTTCTTTCAGCATCATTTATATATAAACTTTTCGAGATATTTTACTCTTTTTCTACTGTTAGTTTGAGCTTTATTTTATACCATATGATGTATGAGCTATACTCTAACTGTTGTTATAAATATTTTATTTTTTCAAGCTATTTGGGTTTACTGGCCCCTTTTTAGTTTGGATTTGGACCCACTTTTTATATAAAAATATGAGTCTTGTTTTATTCCTCTTGACTCGTGGATTATATTTTTTCTAGATTCATATGGTGCCGAACTTGTTCATAATTCTCAACTTCTTCTAGCGCAACTTTTAAGGTTTTCGCTAGCACCAGGTTAGATACGGTTTACTTTCTTGAGACTGGGTATTAGTGTAGTATAGGTATGATAATATGCCAGCTCGGGGCTGAGATTTCTAGTTGCAGCCTCACAATGTTTATCTATCTAGCCTATGACCTACTTAGCTAGCTTGTAGCTTAGTTACTTAACCTGGGGCTATATTGCCCTACCCATATGTCCAATGCTAAATTTGAAACATAGTATTGTCGAGAAAGGAGTATAACCTTTTGTATGTGTAATTTATATGCTGGCTCTAGAAGGTAGACAGGTTGGGAGGGAATTATACTAGCTGCTAGAGCTTAGTAGTTATTCCTCGGTGTAGGCTAGTTGCTTTAGAGCCGATCTAGGTAGGCTGATTGTTATGTGTTCTACCTAAGGTGTTGCGTATGATGTAGAATGTGTTGGTCACTTGGATGTAGATAGCCGAATACAACTTTTCTGGATAGCTAGCAACCTTGTGTGTTGATATTATACCCTAGCCTAGGAGTGAGTTGTATTTCACTGATCTCCGTTTGCTCCATGTTTTCTTCCCCTGAATGGGTATGTACTTAGCCCTAAACGGGTGCTCTTTGGGAAGTTGTGGCATATTTTGTGCAATTACTCTTGACTCAAGACCGTAGTTGGGCTAGAAGAGGGTGTACCTTGTGACTAGGGTTTGGCAACCATCCTATGGATTCTATGTAGTAGCCATCAACCAGTATAGTCTATGATTGATTATGTGTTGCGAGTATGCATTAGTTTATTTAAAAGGTAACTTGATTTTAGCAGAGCAACAATCAGAACTTGATTTCTTATACATTATCTGTATCAACAACTGTGTAACAATATGGAGTTATTTTCTCACACTACCTAATATATTTTCTCACTGGCACTCTAATTTATTTGTATTGCCTACATAGCAGTAGTTGAATTATTACTTCGATTCTAATTTGCCTCTTTTGCTGGACTTGAGTTTTCCATTGAGATATGATATACCGGCTGAGTCCTATTTTTGGCATTTTTTCCTTGATGATTATGCTACTAGTTGGATTTATATGACTATTTTGTAAGTGGGATTAGATCCCTCTATGGACCCTCTGACCACGAGTGGCTATGCCTGAGTTACTACTGCTAGGAATGAGCTACAGCCGAGAGAGAGGTATACTGGAGTAGGAGGGTAAGTATATGGAGAATCTTTCGTGGGTCCACTCCTGCCAGAGTCTTTGTATCAGAGAGGGTGCGTACGGGCATGATTTACTTTTCAGCACCCCTTTGCATTTCATCCCTATGTGCTTGGTTGCACTCCTGGGGGCATACGAAGGAAGTCCCATTGGGTTAATTATGTAATGATGTATTGGTTGCTAGCTAGGCTTTGTGACTACTCTTGTGTGTCGTTGATTACTTTCCTTGTCTTAGTTACTATTAAGTTCAGTGGTTACATTCCCTGTATTCCTCTTTCTCTTATTGGTCCTTTCTTGTGCTGGGTATGTTGGAGCTACACATACGTGTTGCGTTTTGTAATATTTTGTTTGTGGCCCAGGTCTTGTGTGTATACTCTAATGTTTGACGTTTCTTAATACTTATTATCTATTATCACAATCATCCGTTTTATGTTGTTCATTATGTATGATTTCCTTATTTTCTTATGATCACTCTTTACCTTGATTATGATAACTTTTTCCTGGCCGGCCTATGATTAATACTGGGTAGACATTATTTTGGTAATCATGGTGCAGTTCTTCATATTTTTTATGCGGATCATAGTACGAGTCAGCAAAGCGGACGCGATATGCGAGACAGTTGGTGTTGTTCCAGGAGATTACGGTGAGCAGTTGACATTCTTACTGACCGGTTTTCCTTTTGTTATTAGAGTTGTACCAGTTGAATTCTGTATAGCAATTTCTTATAGGTTTTTGTTCGTTGCAGGTTTAGTTTTGTACTATTTAGTATGTAGATTCTTGATAGCCAAGATACCAGGTTCTTGGGAATTCACTTTTTGTTTGTATTTTTGTTCCCTCTTCTTCTCTTCTTCTTCTCCTTCTCTTTCTTTTGGTACTTGATACAGGACTATCTCTACTTATTCTGACTTAGGCTAGGCTTGTCTACAGGTGGGATGTAGACTTCATTACAACTCAATTTTCAGATCATCACAATCATAAAAGGGTATCATATTAACTACTTGCACACAAGATGCAACAGGTAAGTTAAAAAGGGAATTTTTTCTTTTATTCAGTTTGTATATTATTGTATGTTTCTATATAAGACTATATAATTTTTGCAAAAACCGTTATGTTTCATACCTAATATATCTCCTATTATATAAAAATAAAAAATTTTACTAGTTGCCTATGAAATTGTAGATTCTGAAAATAATGGATCGTGAGAATGGTTTTTAGTGCAAGAAAAAAGTACTTTTGGAGTATTCTTTTATATGTATGAGAGCATCTTGATTGTAATTGTAAAAGTGTGCCCCGAAGATACACACTGTTTTTTCATGTTTCACTTCGAAAAACATCAAGGGCCTATTCAAAAAACCATCACACATAGTTGAAAGATATTTTATTTTCTTTGAAAAAAGTTCACACAATTCATAAGTTTTAGTATTGTATGAAATATATTCAAAATTGATCCAAAGGTGCCATAATACCTGATGGAAGTTGATTATGAAAAGTTTTCTAGGATATACTTTAAAGTGAAAAGGTCGGTGGTAAGGACTTCCAATATTGTTGAGTCAATGCGTCAAAAATAAAGATGCTAGAGCAATTCCGATAATGAGTTTTTGAAGTTCATAAGAGAGATAATTAATAAAATAAAGCTGCAAAAATAGTAAACAATGAAATCAATCAAAGACCTTGGCCAAAAATACGAGAAACGCTTCAAGGAAAACACGTAGGATTTGTAGAAAATAATGGTAAAAATAATTAAATACTACAGTAGCATGTTGCAGTTTCTATATGATTGTATATTGTCTTTGTCTATTCTTATATATTTAATTTGATTAAAAAAATAATATGCAGGTAAGGCCTTCTGCAAATCACTTGTGTACTGTGCTTGCAAGAGTAAAAATATAAATAATTTGCCTTCACGATAAAATCAATAGTTACGCTCCTTGTTAAATTTCTGTAGCACTTTTGAAGCACAAAAAACTAGAGGGATAATTATTTTCCTCATTTTACTACAAACGAGAATACCTCCTAAAGACTTATGAATTCCTAATACTTCCTATAGAAAATGAGAGTACATAGGTCATTCCGATAGAGTTTCTATGTGGTTTGATATTGTAATATCCTGAAATAATTTTATTCTTAGAATTCAATATTGAACCTATAGCTATTTGCAAAATGCTAAAAATAATATATTTTAGCTAATCAGGTTCTACGAGGGAGTTCGCAACCCATGGAGTGAGTCCACGAGTCGTAAACTCCATTATTGAAATTACTGTGAACTTTCATGTTTACATGACTCTAGTTATGGACCATGGAATCACTCATGTAATAACCGTTACTTGATTTATACTTCAAAACCAGTTCTGAAACTGAAAAGTTTCTCCTAGGTGGCAATCAGTTAGATCACGACTCGTAGGGTGGCACACCATGAATCGTGATATCAACTAGGATGATCCTGACAAATTTCAAGTTCTACTAGGTGCCCATGAGTCAGTACCTTGACTAGTGATATGCAAGATCACGAGTTATTCATGCATTACTCAACGAACAGTTATTTTTATCCAAGCTCCCACAATGCCACTTTCACGAGTCGTGGAGTTTCATACCGCCACTCGAGGTTTGCATTCATAGGGAAACATCGACTATCCAATAATCAAAGTATGCCCCATCACTCAAGATACGAGTCATAGAGTAGCACTCCACAAATCATGGGATTGACTCGTGGTATGCCTCTGACAGTTTCTAAGTCAGTTAATGAAGGATCATTATATAATCTTCCTTACCCTTTTTTAACTAATACCATGTTATTTTTATGTCGGAGTTAGCTAATATAATTACCCCAAACATCCTATTCCATTCATTATTCACTTATTCAGAGTAATCAAGGGCTTTGTCTCATGTATTCTCTCTATGTTCAAGAAAAAAATAGCATCTTTCCTCAAATTCAATCAAGAATTCCTTTAAGTTTCAGATATATGGGTTTTGACCAAGGGTTCTCCTCACCCTTGTTACCAAGTTCCTTTATTAATTTGGTTTATGCATAATATAAATTTATAGGATGCATCCCAATTTATGATTTATATTTAAATTGTGTAAATCAACATGTTCCTGATCATGATCTTAATTTTGGCATGAGTTTACGATAATATAGCTTGGAAATTTAAAAGTTTTATGAACTAAATTATGAATTGCATAAATTGTCTTAAATATTAAACTATAGTCAAATTCATAATTTTTTGAAATAATGTCATGATTATTGCCAAGGCTTATGAGTGGTCAATTGTAAGGTCAGGGTTATGATTTATAAAGGCTGTCAGATTTTCATGAACAACAGACTAATGATTTTTCTTTCTAAACATAAGCCTGGTATTGAGTCATCATGATTTTAAAAAATGTTAGTGGGATGAATTATAGATGCGTCATCTTAAGTATGAGAATGAGATAGAAATAATGAGTAATGATAAGCATGAGTCAGTTTTAGGAGTAGTATTAGCACAGAGAAGATTTTAGTGATGTAACCCTTATCTCATACCCGATGTCTCCAAACATAGGAAAGAATGTTGTGGCTCAACGAGTGTCTTGTTATGTTATGCTTAGTGAATCCACTAGGAAGTAAGAAAGTGTTTTTTACTCTTGGCAAGGTTTAGGGAGACCTACTAGCATGGTGAATGTTGAACTTCATCACCACGTACATAGGGGATATCAATAATAGAACTCCCAAGGTCAGTTAAGTGTTAGCTTGAGATGATAAGTGTTGAAAAAGGATGTTCATGTATTTATTGGTTAAAACCGTTAAGCATGCATGATTTATCTTGTGTCACTTTTTACTTTAGGGTTGAAGCTTTTAACTAATAATTGTTGAAACTTACATATTATTTACCTGAGTCACTGTTAAAGGTTGAGGTTGATAGCCTTTGTTCATGCTTTACATAGCCATGAGTCATTTCACTACTTATTAGATAGACTACTTATTTCCTACTCACATATTCTATACATTCAATATACTGATCACATACTCTGTGCTGCATGTCTTATACCATGCAAATCCTACCAGCCATCCAGACAATTGTGATTGATCAGATTAGGATTCATAGGAGTTAGCAAAGTGTGAGTCATCATTGTTTCGCCAACCAGAGATGTTCGATCTTGTCTATTCTCTTATTTTGTGTAGAGTTATGCATCGGCCAAGATTTCATGCAAGGCTATCTAGTATCTAAGGATGTTGTGCCTCTCCAGGGTAACATTGGGGCTTGAAAAACATTATATCAAAGAAATAGGTTCACGTGTCCTAAGATGAATGAAAGCTAGTATTAGGTAGAGTCTTTATTATGGTTTCGAACTGAAGCATACTTATAACTGAGCAGATATTGAGTGTGTACAAAAAGTTTCCCTTTGTTCATGATACTATTTTGTTCTTTGGAGTTTAACTCTGAGATTTCTATTTTGATTCATGATTTATGTTTTTCGAGTCATGCCTTCCTCTACGCAAACAACTAGCTCGTCAGGTTAGAGGTCAGGGCCAATAGAATCAGGCTCCTCCATCTTAAGAGCCCTAATAGTCAGATTTGTCATTACAAAAGAGTTCAGGAATGCCATTCATACTTTGGCTCAAATAGTGGTTGCATAGGCATAGGAGTAAGATAATGCTCCAGTAGTGCAGTCAATATCTCTTGATGCTGGGATCATGAGAGAGAGGGAATTACTGAGGTTGGGTCCTCTAGAATTCTATGCTTAGAGGATCTATAGAATTTCCTTGATGAAGCTAAGGCTGGGCACCAAACCCGGTTCATCCCGCACCTATCCTATTCCATCCTAGTTCGATAAATACCGGGATGGGATAGAATTTTAGGTACAGGGTTCTAGACTGGGACAAGATCTAGATTTTGTCCCGGTTTGGCATGCTTTTATTAAAACAAAATAAAAAATTGTTATTGCCCAACATTTTCAAACGACTATATAGACATTTGGCCCTTCCCCCAGCCCTAACCTTCCCTCAACTCCGTAACTAATATTTTCCTATAAATACCTTATTTTTCACTCATTTTTCATCAAATCATCCATTCTCTCATTTCTTTCTAGTCTCTCATTCTTTGTCAATTTTCTACTCTCAATTCTTAAATATCAATTACCAAAGTCTCAAATTTACAATTATTTAATTTTTTTTATTTTTAATTAAATATTAGAAGCTAAATTTGCTCGATTTTAGAGGAGCAATCTTCTTCAACTTTCTTCATCAAATTATTATTTTTCAGTTATTTATATTTGCTTTTAATAGACATTTGGTACATTCTTTCCTCTCTATGTTCTTATTATTTAGTCTTTTATTTATTATTTATTAATTTTTAAATTAAATTTGCTATTTAATTTTAATTTTTTCATATTATGGATCTAAAAACAAAGTTCTTGAAAGAAGGAAAGTACTTCTAATTTTTTTAAAAGGATGATAGGTTCTAGTTCTTATTCACAACAATTTAAAGTTTATTTAATTAGAACTAATACTGATAATTTGACACATGTATGTGAAAGTGATCTGGCCTCTCCAAAAAATATACTCATAGAAATTAATGTTGATATTCCTATTTTTCATGAAGCTTTTGAAAGAATGTACCAAATTGTTGAAGAGGATTTAGATGAAAAAGTAGAAGTACACATAGATGAAACACCACTAGTCTTTTTACCAAAGTACCAACTCAGGCTCCATATGAACTTGACCTCGAGGTTGGAGCTAGTCCCCCCTGCTTCTCACAAAAAAAGAAGGGGTAAGGCTCCTATAGCATGTCCTAAAAAAAATCACCTGTGTGACATTTTTTGTGTTTTGAATAAATAAAAAACAATTTCTATTTTTCAACTTTGTAAAAAAACTTTGGTTAATAATCTGGAGGTAGTGAAGGTTCAACCGGGGGGGGGGGTGGTGATTCGGATGATTAGACATTTAGAATCTATGCATAAAAAGAAATAATAGATACATTTAGCTAGTCTTGATTCGGCTATCTACTAGCGATAATCGATCATCCTATAAAGGGTCAACATGGTTCAAAGTGAACTTAATTGATCAAAACTCGCTGACCCTCTTTCACAACGACCCTAAAACAGGGTGATTGTGAAAAATTTGCTAAAATAATTATTTGTTCTGTTTTTTCTTTTAGTTTTGGTGAACATCCTTCTTTTATTACATTTATTCAGGATACATTTAATTTCATTTATGAAGGTATTTCACGAAGTATGGTAAAAAGAGTTTAATTTAATTTTCATGAACAACATTGTCAAATGATTTGTAAATATTTTAAATTAATAAATTCGAGACTTTCGATTACCACTGATATGGGTCATAGTTCTAATCATTTTTATTATTTAACTATTACAGTACACTGAGTTGATTATAATTGAAATTTATAAAAAAGAATTATAGCTTATAAAATTTGTGAACAGTAAAAAAATGGTGCTTATATTGCTAGTATTGTAACTGAAATTTTAGATTTTTATGGACTTTTTGATAAAGTGCTTAGTATTACTTTAGATAATGCTTCTTCTAATTTAAATTTAATAAGTAAGTTAAAACCTAGAATTTTTCCAATTTTCCCAGATGTTTTTCATGTTAGATGTGTTGCACATATATTAAATTTGGTTGTGAATTATGGTGGAGCATTATTTAAAAATAGTTGTGAAAAAATTGATAATGCTTCTTTTTGGATTTCTCATATGCATAAGTGTAGCAAAATTAATCATTTTAAGAAACCTTGTGAGCTTGTGGGACTTCCATATAGAAAGGTTCCAAAACATGTTAAAAAAAGATGATTTTTGTTTTTATGAAATGCTTAAAGTTACATATAGATATAGGAATCCTATTACTTTGGATTTTAACGGACATACTTCCAATCACGCATTTTAAATTATTGATGATGATTGGGATAATTTTAATAAATTTGTAATATTTTAAAAATCTTTTTTTTGAAGCCATTAACATTTTTTCTGGTTGGTATTATCCTACTAGTAGTGAAATCTTATTACATGTATTAACTATTACATGTTGTTTTGCTGAATATAGAGAAGAACCATTGTTTGAAGAGGCTATTGTAGTTATGATTGAAAATTTTTAAAAATATCTATAGCACAAATTTATTTTATTGCTATTCTTTTTAATCCCAGATATAAATGAACTGGTGAAAAAACATTAGTTAAATGCATTTATGAAAATTTGGATATTCAACTATATGAACAACCAAGTTTAAAAACATGAAAAAGTAGCATTAGATCTCACGCTAGGAAAATGTTATATAAATATTGCACCTTCCAAAAGAGTAATATTGACGCACCACAAAGTAATAGGTCTAAACAAGATTTCCATAGTAAAATGAAATCTCATCTTGGAATTGATTCTTATAATAAATGTGGTTTGACGACTAACTAAATCAGAGAGTTTATAATATTACGGACAAGAAGGCATACAAAAACTTTTGAATTGGTTGAGGGTTCGAGGAAGTCAATTTTTAAGACTCAACAGGATGGTGAGGACTTGATATCTATACAAGTCACATCAGTAGCTTCAGGGTTATCTTTCAACACTGAAAGATTTCAAATTAGAGAACATCGATATTCACTAGCAAAAGACATCTTGAAGATTTCACTGCTATTCAGGGATTAGTGACAACAGTGACGACGACATGGAATATGAAGATCGATTGCAAACTCTACCAATACCATCTGTTGATCGCACTCGATTATTACAAGATTTAGACGAAAGTTTTTCTAAATTATATAATACTATTAGTATTACAAAACCCTTCCTAAAAGTTGGTTGCATAAGTTAGTTGAAACGGAACCCTTCCTAGAAGGTGGTTGTGTAAATTAGGTGCTCTACTAACAGTTGTAAATTGTAATAAAATTTTAAATGTTTGAATAAAATTCAGATTATTATCAATTCTTTAATTGTTTATACTGTTACGCCTTTTCATTACATTTTTAACTTTTAAGTTATG
>JBDJHY010526004.1:0-17000 GCA_039654485.1 Withania somnifera
GTCCTGTTATGTGATTAGCTAGCAGTATTTGTCTATGTTGCTTTGATTCATATTGAGCTGCTAGTTTCCTGATATGTTCTATTTGCTTCCATGACTACTTTCTTTATTATTCCGCTATTTACTGCAATTAGTTTTGTTGTGTGCTCAGTGGACCTCGAAACCTACTGAGTATAGGTTGCTTTGGCGGCTTGTACTCATACTACACTTGCACTTGAGTCGATCTAAGTACAGGTCCTCGTTCGTGATTCAGCTCACTGATCATTCGTTCATCCTCAGATTAGAGTTTTGGGGTGAGCTTGGCGTGCAGCTTGATCCTGTTTCTCTTCAGCCTTACATTTTGATTATCTCTATTGTATTTCGGAGACCTTGGGATAATGTATATTTTCCATCCTTGTTGTTCGATACTAGTGGTTTGTTTGACATTGACATTGGGTCTTGGGTGTATTCTGAAATTCTTAATTATCTTTACTATTTCTATTCTGATTCTTCCATATTAATTGTAGTAGTCCTCCGCTATGGCTACAAACTACGGGGTTTGGTTCTGGTATAGTAGGTGCCATCATGATTCGAGAAATCGGGTTGTGACACTGTATCTCTACAAATGAAAAGTCGTACTCTGTTGAACCTACAAACCCAAACCTCTCTAAAGGATCTCCATAAGTGGGTATAAACTTTGTAACCCGATCTGAGATATAGTTAATGACACTCCATGAATCTTGATGATTTACTGTAAATAGATCCTACCATGCTGCTCTACTGAATAGCAGGTGTGAACATGTAGGAAGTGAGTAGACTTAGTCATTTGGTGTACTATATAACCCATATGGATCATGTTTCTTGGGTAATGATAAATTTATGACAAAGTTCATATTTATAACCTCCTATTTCCATTTCAGAATCTCAAATTGTGTCATCTCACCTACTCGTCTCTAGTGCTCTACCTTCACTTGATAATAATTTTTACACTTAGCCACAAAATCAACTATGTCCCTCTTCATACCACTCCAAAAATATATTGCGTTCAAATCTCTATACATCTTAGTAGATCCAGAATGAATATAATACTTGGAACCATGAGCCTTTTAGAAAATCATATCCCCCAACCCACTGACTATCGAAACACAAAGACGACCTTGGTAGCAGAGGACACCATCTATCCCTAATGAACAATTCTAATCTTTATGCTTTGGGAATGAACTTTTTTTCTTAACTAACACGAGAAGAATATATTATTTCGCTTTCACGTCAACTGAAAAAGATTACTCAGAAGCATTCTAACAAGAATACCACCATCATAATCCTGAACTAATATAACCCTAAAAGGTACATACCTATGCACCTCTTTATACAACTCTTTCTTACCTTTATCAACATGAGACAAACTCCCCAAAGACAATGAAACATTACTTTCATATCATACATATCATGTAAATCTTATGATAAATGAAGACGTCTGCATGCACTCCATACAAATAGTGTCTCCAAAACATCAAAGAAAAACCAACACCTGCCAACTCAAGATCATAAGTTAGATAATTCTTCTCATGAGCCATAAGTTTTCTCGAAGAATAAGCCACTACTTTACCATGAAACATCAACACAACCCAAACCAACCCTGGAAGAATTACAATAGACTACAAAACCCTCTAAACCATTAGGCAAGGTCAACACTAGAGCTGGAATCAATCTAGTTTTCCACACCTAAAAACTTTTCTCAAAAGCATCTAAAAATTAAAATTTCACCTTATTATAAGTCAAAAAAAGTCAAGGGATCATCTATGGAGAAAAATCTATTGACAAAATTATGGTATTACAAAGCTTGACATAAAAAATCGTGAATGTCTTAAGGAGAGATTGGTCAAGGCCAATTTCTGATAGAATTTATATTTTTTTATTATTCTAACTGTATGCCCTCTCTAGAAATGACATGAACAAGGAAGGCAACTTATTGGAGCAAAAACTCACACTTACAAAATTTAACATATAGTTGGAATTCCTAAGAGTCTGAAGAACCATTCTAAGATGGTTTACATGCTCTTCCTCGCTTCTGAAATACACCAGAATGTCTTAAATAAAAAAATCTCAAATAGGTACAAGTATGGTTTCAAAACCCTGTTTATAAGGTCCATGAAATCTGTAGGTGCATTAGTCAAACTGAAGGACATGACCATGGACTAAAAGTGGCTATAGTTGGTTCAAAAAGTTATTTTTGGAATATTTTTCCCTGACCTTATACTGATGGGATCTAGAATAAAGATCACTTTTGAAGCATATAAAGAGAGAACCATCTTTATTACATATGGACAAGACAAGGGCACTGTAGGGAGACACATTGGGATAGATAAATATTTTTCAATGAGGTGTACTAACTAATCTTTCAATTCTCTAATCTTAGATAGGGCCATCCTATATGGTGGAATAAAAATGGGTTGTGTTCCTAGGATATGGTCTATATGAAAGTCTATCTCCTTATCAGGAATGAATCTGAGTATATCCTCAAGAAAAACATCTACAAAGTCCCTAACATTTGAAACTCAATGAACATATGAAATCTCAAAATCAGAGTTCTGGACTTAGAATAAATGGTAGATACACCCTTAGTGATCAAATTCCTAGATTTAAGGTTTGAAATAAATCTACCCTTTTAGAAACAACTCTACTTCCTCCCTATTTGAGGAAAGGTCTATCAGGAAAATGCAAGTGCACAAACTAGTCCTAAAATCAACAACAACATGGCATGAATGGTTGAATCCATGCCTAGAATGACATTGAAATCTATTATGTCTAACTCATATAGATCAGTTGGAACTACCATTCCTAAAAATGATACTCAAAAACTATGATACACTCTATCAGCTACTTTGGAGTCCTAATAGGATTAGAAATAGAAAATCACTCAGAAAAAACCATAGGATCAACTCCAAACTATCTAGAATAAAAATGGGATGCAAAAGAAAGGTTGGATTCATGGTCTAACAATGCATAAAAAGTAACACCATGCACATCCAACATACATGTTACCACATTAGTTGACTACTCCTAATTATGTCTAGAACTTAATGCATATAATAGGATCGGACGATGACCACCATAAGAAGCACCCTGTTGATTCAGGTAGCCTGCTGGTGCTTTTGTTGTAGTAGTCTAAACTCTACCATCTCCAACTTCTTTCCTAACCACGGGACATTTTATAATCTGGTGATATGGTTTACCATTACAAAAACACCCCTTCAAAGGGAAATCTCGCATAGTGTAGCCTGCCTGGCCACTTCTAAAATATCCATGTTTTCCCAAATAACGCTGACCTACATAATTCTTACCACACATCCCATAAATAAAACAAAGTATTCCCTCGTATTATACTACGCTGTGATGTTGTCTGTGAGGATTACAATTTTGAAGGTGTCTAAAACTCTGAGTAGGGAAAATGAAAGAAGAAACGGATGGTCCAATAGAAGTCTGGTGTTGTTGCTGTCTCTGACCTCCACCTGACTTAGGTTAGCTAAAATTAGATTATTGGTGGACTTCTTACTTTGGTGGATCTCTCTCAGTTTTTCTTTGTCTTTATTAGTCTGTTCTAGGTGAACCATTAACCTACCAATGTCCATGCCACTGCTGGCGAACTTCCTACCTAGATCAAGTAAGGAGAGATATATGACAACATGCCCAAGTGATTTCACTTGCACAACTATCTCTAGAGCATACTTAGCATATTAAATCTCATAATGTACTAATAAACCATCATGAAGCCCTGATCCAACCTCAAAAACTCATGAACCCTCTCTTGTCTCTTCTTCCTAAGGGATAAGCGGTATTATTGAACCAAAAAAACAATAAGCAATGAAACCAAAGATGGCTAAAGCCCCTAAAATATAAGATAAGTAAGCCTCTCCATACCATACAAGTGCACGTCGAGCCTTTTTGAGGATGATTCTCTGAAATTCCATGTGCCGGAATAGTGGGGAAGGAGGCCCTCCCTACTTTAATGGAAAGGGGAATCACTATTTCATAGTTGCTCCTCTCCAATGAGTCAAGTGGCTTTTCACTCCTCTACAACTACCTTTCTCCCAACATGATCATGAACGAAGAAAAAGAAATGCATAGATAGGAGGACAAATTGAACCAAACCACTTGTCCTGATCGAAAGAAGAAAGAAAGAGAATGATAGCTCCTCTCCATTGGTCGAGCATCTTCCACTCCTCTCATTACATTTAAGAGGCCCAAGGGCCACCTTTATAATGAATCAAGTGGCCCACAGGCCACCTTTCCAACAAGTCAAGTGGCCTAAGGGACACCTCTTTCCCAGGGGACATCGTCGGAGAACAATGTTGGGGACAGGGTGACAACCTTCCGTTGGCTACACCCGTGGAGCTTCTCCCATATCTCTATTTTTCTTCTAAGTATTACACCATGACCTAGAAATATCCTTCAGCAGGAATGCTACCAAATCCACTTTGTCCATATCAAGAACACTTATCATTTCATATACCCTTCGAACCTTCTCCAAAAAGTTCTCAAGATCCTCCCTAACTCTAGAACCATGGAATTTTAGAGAATCATCCTCAAAAAGGCCTCCCTCTAAGCACCTCTACACGAACAATTATTAGATGAATATTGATACTGGGACTTGATGATGGGCTTGGGGAACCACTGTCTATGCTATAACTGTATCATATTTTTGAACCCAGCATTGGTGATCCATTTGCTGTGGCTCAGGGGCTAGTGGGGCTAGATTCAACTGACCTTGACCCCTACTTCTAGCTTGGTGAGTTGTTTTTATCTATATAGGCATGATATAAAATGCATAAAGCACGATTCGGAGTAGAAATCTAGAGTTAAACTCCAAAGCAAATGATAGAATCATGAACAAAGGGAAATAATGCCTAGATGCTTAGTAGCCTCCTAGATATAAGACATCTCATTGGACTTTATGAAACTAGTGCTCTGAATAAAAGGTCAACTTACTATGAAATTAGTATTGATTCAAACAAACGTACTCCTTTGAAGCTGGAGTAAGAAATTGTCCACCTCATTACCCCGAATATCAGTGTCTCTATTTTTATACATGCCTATAGATAGAGTCTCCAAAAGTATTGAAGCCAAATCAAAAGAACGATCAATCAACTATATTCTTAACTCTTGCCCTAGGAATCCCTATACATATAGAGAGTACGAGATAATATTTTAATAGAGGAAAATCTTGCAAAAATCATACAATATGCATGCTACGCTCTTTCCCTCTAATCATGCCCCAAAGTCAACCCCTAGGCAGGAACGACATCCTTTGCCACTAAGTTTCCTTATTAGCCTTAGATGCACCCTTTGTGGGTACCTGGCTCTATCACACATATTAAGCGAAAGTAAAGTCATAAAAATAATAAAAATAATTATAATGGTGAACCTCACATCAGTCAAAGGGTATATGAATAAATAATCAAATACATAATATCCAAGTCTAACACAGTCTATGTCTAATGCCACAAATAAGTTGAATAATGATAAATAAGCTAGGAAATTACTCATAGCTAGCAGAAAATATACGAATAGGAATATCTCAAAGTCATAGCTCTAGTCTATGATGAAATAAAATAACTCTAGCGGTGTTCCCAAATCAAGTGGGAACTCACTAATTCATATTAAATCCCCAAAGAATGTTGATCTAAGTCAACCGCAAACATCGGATGTTTGGTGGAATTTACATATGTAATATACGTGTAGTACAAGAAAAAAATATGACTAGTATATTTAAATTGACAAAGTATGTAGGGGTTTAATGCAAATAGTATATCATAACAAATATGAAAATAGTTATGCAATGCATGAACATATGATACTTACCACAATTACCACCTCCTGACTCAAATAGGAAAATATATGCAATAAGGAAATATTTAACAAATTTTATCCTTTTCACTTTACTCTTCTATCTGGCTCTTTACTGGCTCCGCTTATTTATTGACACCCAAGAACGAAAATTATTTAAACTTTGGGATCTTCTATACCCAACATCCCTCTGAATAGGGGGCTATAGGATCCAACATTCCTCATGTTTGGACACTCACTCACATCTTCCTTTTTGATTTTGTATCCATCATAAAACCACATAATATCTCTTCAGTTACGACACTGATTATCAATATGTACCCTACCTTAGTATCAGAAGCATTGGATAGTGGAAAGTCGAGATGGACTAGGTTTAGCATAAGTACCTTTGGGTTGGAACTCTGTTTTAGCCTTCGGATGTACCTTAGATGGATAGAGTGAACGATTTCCCTTTGATTGATCTTGGAACACTAAAGGATTTCCCCTCTCTCCATTCTTTCCCCAATAAGAGGTTGTGGAAATCATAGACTTGTAGGACTTTTCCTCTTTCAAGTACTGTTCAATCTTTACGGCATCATGGAAGACCATTTCCAAGTTATTATGTAGCCTAAGTTTCATGGGCCTTCAAATCATATGCCTCTATTATGCCATAAACTGAATCACAATACTTTTGAGTTTTCTCCTCAAGATTTGACTTTATTTGAAAGTTTTAAAACTCATCATAGTACTCTTCAATGCTCTTGTTGCCTTGTTTAAAATCATACACCTTTGTGAGAAATCCTTGATAATAGTTGGTAGGTAAATAAGCCAACTCCATAAGCTCAACCAATTCCGTCCAAATAGGTAATTCATACTCATGTTTCCTCGCACGCACTCTTCTCTTTTATTCCCACCATGTAGAAGAAAAACCCTTAAATTGGGTTCGGGATACTTTTCTTTCAAGGACTCTTAAATATTATTGGTGATTAATATCCATTCTCTTAAGCACCATCATGTTGACTCTTCCTAAGTTCAACAGAAGTAGTGACTTAGAGGAGTTCCATGAATGGAAGTTAAAAATAGAGAAAATATTCCTCACCATAATATATTTTGGGCCTTGAAATCAAACAATTCCCTACCCAATTTGATTGTTATACTTCTACATGGTGGGAATCCAAGAGAAGAGAGCGTGAGAGTCAACATGAGTATGAACTACCTAGTTGGCTTGAATTGTTGAGCTTATGGAGTTGAGATATTCAACTCCCACCTATTTTTAAGGAGTTCTCACAAAGGTATATGATTATAGACAATGCAACAAGAGTGTCAAAGAGTTCAAATATGAGTTTGAAAACTTGAGAATGAAGTCAAGTGTTAAGAGAAAATACAGTAACGTGATTCATTTTATAGAATATTGGAATCCCCATGAAACTCAAGCAATATGATAAGTTGGATATGGCCTTACATGATGTCATAAATATTGAAGATCACTTGAAATAGGAGATGGCCTACAAGTCCAAGAATTCCACAACCTCCTATTGGAGTAATAATGAGGAGAGGGGAATGCCCTCAATAGACCAAGGAAAATCCAAGAGAAGTGGTTCACTCCATCAATCTAAGGTAGATAATAAGAATAAAGAAGAGTTCCAACCTAAAGTTACTTATGCTAAACTTATCCCAGTTCGACCTAACTATCCAATGCTTTTTATGTCAAGGTAGGTGACATATTGCTAGTGAGTGTGTTCTAACCGAAAAGCTATTGTGGGGTTTTATGATTGATACAAAATTAAAGAGGAAGAGGAGAGTGAAGAAGAACTAAACGGATAAGTTGAGTCTCCAAATGCAGAGGAATGTATAAGAGTACCTTTGACCTTAGGCTTATTTAACAAGAGATTTGAAACTGATTATTTGGATGATGGAGATTTGGAAATGTATGTCCCACTCTCTTTTGAGTTGAGGAGAATTGTGGGATCCCTTAATAAAAGGGATCATTACAAAAAAGAGAACCTATTTCATGCTAGGTGCAAGATTAGGGACAAGGTGTGCCCTTAATCATTGACAGTAGTAGTTGCATCATCATAGTTAGTAAGTATGTGGTAGAATAATTTTTTATCTCATCACTAACTTGCATTCGAAACCATATAAACTTTAATGGATTGATGAGGATGGTGAATTGCAAGTTCGGAAGCAAGCAGATGTGTCCTTTGAAATAGCTACTATAAGGATGTCATCCTTTGTGATATTGTGCCCATGGTGGCTTTCCACTTGTTACTTGGCAGCCCATGGAAATATGATTGAGATATCATGCATCATGGGAGGGCCAAAAAATACTATGTTACTTCAAACGACTGAAAATATATGCTCTTTCCACTACTCCCTAATAAAGTGAGTGAAGATTATAGTCTAAAGAAAGTATGCTATGGACTATTGAAGGAATGATGAGGTCATTGGGTAAGGGATACCCAACTTCTTGGGGAAGGTTTAACTTCTTGTTGAACAATGGTTGTGGCATATTCCTACACTCCTTGAGTAGCATGTCTTTTTTGGTTAATCATTATGAGTTGAAGGAAGTCTCTTTGAATTATAATGATCTCATATGATTAAAGAGCTTCCTTCTGAGTACATTAGGTTGGTCTTGTAGGGATAGTGATCATACAAGGAGTCCTTTTTGTTGCATATCATTCATTATGATCATACATGGAGTCTTTTTTTTCATTTATACAATCCTTTGGTAATTCTCCTCCTTGTACACATGTCATGAGTATATGGGGTTTCTATCTCTTTGATCCCGATGGATTCTAAGATGTATTCAACTTATTGGATATCATTTTTCTTCTTTAAGAAATGCTGTATTTTCTAACCCTTATGCTAACCCTCATTATATGAGGAACTTGTGGATTTTTTCATTTTTTGGGTGCTTTCTTAGGTTCCAAATTCGAGGAAAAATTCTTTTAAAGAAGGGGAGGATGACGACGCTCCGCTAGGCACCTCTGCTAATCTACCAAGGCTCAAGACATTCTTGAAGACTTGACACGAATTGAGGCGCCAATAGGCATCTTCAAGGAATCTATTCAGGCACCCAATTAATCAATCTCAAGTGCGGAAGATTTCCACCAAGTAGGCACAAAATGCAATTTTAGGTCCAAAGTGTGATGGATCGCATTCAGAACCTGCGAGTCCCGAAATAAGCATCAAGGATCTCCAAATTTCCTCCCCAAACAAGACATACTAATTTTCACGCTGTGAAAATCAGATGTGATTGCACCTACCTCCCCAATCCCGATAGGTCATCCAAAAACTAACAATAGGTAAAAACAGAACTTAATTATAAAAATCCAAGTAACAAAGAACATGTATCACCGGCACAATCCATTATGGAATATAAATACAAGGAGTCTTAATATCCATAAAGGTTCATTATAAATTAAAGACATTATGAATAACTAGAAAAATAAAATATGACAACTGATGAAAGAGTGACCAGCTATCTCTAGATCCTCAAAGCCTTCCTGGAATGATAAGAAGAGATCAAATTGCAAAATTCGAGGATCGTTACCTACAAAAAAGTGTAAAAAATCAAGAGTGAGTATTAGAATAATGGTACTTAGAAGCTTTCTTGGATAACTAACTATAAGAAGAAATAAAAGCCCCTTAATCTCCCAATCACTCCTCCAATAATACTACACCCTACAAATAATTATATACAACATTAAAACAATAGTTTGTAAAGATATAACAAATAAGATCAAATAGTCAATTCTACAAATCATTTGATAGGGATGAAAAATTATGAAAGTACGAATCCGTCAATAGCCAAAGTCATCAATAGGAGCCTCAAGCCCAAAACAACTCATCATAAATGGTACTTCTCAATTCCTTGATAGTATCAAACATCAATCATCATAATCATGTATCCAGTCAGGGTATCAAGCTATACCTCTCAAATATACATATACAGACACCCGGTTAGTACCTTGATTGTGTTGTTTCAATAACATATGCCTTTGGTCAGTTCTTGTCCATGCTTTTTTCACTATCATCATACAATAGAACCCGGTCAGAGCCTTAACTATGTCCAAACCAAAATCTCAATCAAGGCTCTATGGACAACCAAATCAATATCAACAAATTTGATTATCTTTTCAAGGTATAGTTCTAGATTAAAAGTTACATTTATGAATAATCATCAAAATTCAACAACAAGATAAGATTTCAATTCAATACATAAAGGTCTTTTGGGCAATTTCTTATCAAGAATAGCCTTTTCATTTCAATTTAGCCTCCCAGGCATCAACATTTTCAATATCAAGATTACTTTTTATTTATCATGAAACTTTTCATCAACAAGTTTATATAAGACCTCAACCTTATTCAAGTGTTCATTTCCAACAACATGTTTTGATCCAACAACTTACAGTAAAATTCAAGTAAGGTCATGGTTCAATAAATCATAAAATACGCTATTTTTCCCACTTATTCACTTTTAAAATTTACATGATACATAATACAATTTTTATCTAGCCTGAAGGGAAATAACCATTGTACAGAAGGGAACCCCTACCTCTAAACGAGGCACCAAAAACTGACCATAAGAACGGGACCTCTTGCCTATGCTGCCACTAGTCTGACCTCTAGGCAGCTACTCAAACCCTTTTGCTACCTCAATCACACTATAAAAAGTAGACCCTAATAGTTGCAAAGTTGTGAATGCCGAATTATGAAGATACGATCAACCCTCTCATGAACCTAGCTATCTTCATCATTAATTTCATCCCAAATAGGTGACTCGTAATCACCTGCGACTGCTTGAACAGACTAGTCTATGCTCGTCCAGTATTTCAAACTTGTCTCGATACTGATAGTTTAGTGGATGGTATCACATAGAGACAAAGGAAAAAAAGTAGTTACTCATCATGTAAGATAGCCAAAGCATGCCTAGATAGCTCATAAAAGCGATATACATAGCCATCAACTATCGTGCCCTCCTGTCTCCACTGGTCAAACTGTTTGCACAATCCATCCATCACACTCTAGGACACAAACATATCCACAAATTCTTGGACAACCATCTCCCAAGTCATAGGATGAGATTCAGTTAATCTAGAGTCAAAGTAAGAATGCCATCACTATCAAGCTATCCCTCGAAGATGCAAAACTATACAGTCTACTCATGTAACTTTACCATAACCCCACTATGGAAAAACTCATTACATGTAGTGATGAAGTCAAACGTGTACTTGCCCTACCCATCCTAAAGCTGAGATGGGTCCATTTTGTGAAACCTCTCCTACCTCCGTTGTTGATCATCAGACATCTCAGCAAAAATCGTACCTGCATCTCCAACACTCAAAATATAAAGCTTATATACCCCATGTGAAATAGGTGGATGTCCCAACTGACCCATAACTATAGGTTGTTCGCCGCTAGGACCTCAATCACGGGTGGCTAGACCACATGTCCTAGAACTATTAATGGTTGCCCCCGGGCTCATGCATAATGGAACAACTATCGACTCTTGGATCTTTACCCTTCCCTAGTTGAGAACCATGCAACTTACCACCTCGAGCTAAACTCTCAAGTTCCCTAAGCACCCTAAACAAGGGATCCTTCAGTAGTGGGGTTGAAACATAGTCATTAGCTCTATCATCAGCTCTATCCAACACGGGCTCACGTGAAGCCACTGTAGCTCTACCCCTAGATGGGGCTACCCCTCTAACTCCCCCTCGGGTCCCAGCTCAGCATCTCAGTCTGCCCTACCGTGGATAGCTAGCTGAGGCACATCCTCATCACCCCTATTAATAGAATCTTTGGTCCTCACCATCTATCAAATAAAACACATATGGAATTAGTATACGTGAATCAATCACGTTAGATAGAAGAGAAACAATGAAAAGATGTTTCTAAATTTTTTTAGCCTCTCGAGGATAAGCATAGATGTCTCTGCACCTATCTGCAAAACTCTACTAAAATTGGCTTGTGAATATTGGGACCTATGGCTCTAATACTAACTTGTAATATCCCAAAAATCAGATGTGACAACACCCAAGTCCCCAATCCTGATAGGTCAACTAAAAAATAATAAAACATGTAAAAGTGGAACTTAATCATAAAAATCTGAATGTGGAAGTCAATATGATAACATGTAAATATATAAGTCTACCAAAGAATAGGTGTCACTATCACAAGCCACTATGTAATATAAATACAATGAGTTTGAATTTCCATATAGTGTCTTTACAAATTAAAGATGTTATGATATAACCTAAAAGAGGAAATTTGCGGCAACCGATTAAAGAATGACCAGCTACGTCTAGATCCACAAAGTCTTCCTAGACTAAGGAAAAGAGGGAAAATCGCTAAGTCTGAGGCTCGGTACCTGTAAAAAATTATAGAAAAAGAAATAATGAGTACTAGAATAACGGTACTTACAAGCATGCTCGGCTGGCTAACTATAAAAAGAAACAAAACTCCCCTAATCTCCTAACCGTTCCTCAGCCCAACAATTGTTTATAAAGATACAAAAAATATGATCAAATAGTAAACTTAATAAAACATTTAATATAGATTAAGAATCAAGAAAGACTAAATTCGACAATAGCCGAAGTCATTAGTAGGGCCCTTAATCCCCAAAAAAACTCATCATGTTATTTCTTAATTCTTCGATAGTATCCAACATCAATCTTCTTTCTACCACTAAAATATACATATATAGACACCCGATTAGTACCTCAACCGTGTCATTTTTATAATACAGGTATCCTGTCAGGGCCTCGGCCATGCTTTTTTAAAAATAAAATCATATCATAAAATATAGACACTCATTCAGAGCCTTGGTTGTGTCCTTATAAAAATGTCAATCAAGGCTCAATGGCCAACCAAATCAATATCAACAAATTCAATTATCTCAACAAGGACTAGTTCTAGATTTATAATAAAGTTATGTCAATGAATAATCATCTATATTCAACCATAGGAAGTATCAGTAGATAACATCTCAATTAAATACATAAAGCCCTCTTGGGAAATTTCATATCAATATATCCTCTTCATTTCAATTTAGCCTCCCGTAATCAATATTTTCAATATCAGGCTTACCTTTTACTTATCGTGAACTTTATCATCAATAAGTGTTTAATTAGTCTTCAACCTTATTCAAATATTCATTTCCAACAACATGTTTCAATCCAACAACTTACACTACAATTCGAGTAAGGTCATGATTCCACAAATCTTCAAGTATGCTCTTTTTCCCACTAATTCATTTTCAAAACCAACGTGATTAATAATATAAATTTTTCCTGAAGCATTCATATAATCCCAAGTTACAATGAAATTAAAAAGCAAGTGGAACAATTAGCAAACAATTGTTAGCAATTTATAGAACGTCGTTCAACCTCAAATATCCTTAGTTTTGAAGAAAATAGCTACTCAAGTGCATTTTCCTTCAAAATGGCCTTTTTCTAGCAAAATCTAGTCATACATACAAGAAATACTGTAATTTCACCCGAATCAACACACAAATCAAGCAATTAAAATTTATGTAAAATTCAACCCCGGGCCACAGATTCAAGATCAAATTTTGATCGTAAAATAATGCTACCAATCACTATGGGATGTCAATTATTAAGTTTCATCCAAAACCCATTCCATTTCATTGCGAAAATCTCAAGTTTTTCATCATTTTCGAGTTCAAAAATTACCTACTATTTTAGGCTTCAAAACCATAAAATCTCTACTTAAATTCATGTTAAAGTAGCTTAGATTTGATAGAAATAGGCATAGGAAACTTACCCAATTCATTACCCTTCAAAACCTTGTTCTTCTATCTCAAAAATAGAGTTTTAGTGTAAGTTTGCATGAGAGAATGAGAAAAAAGATGTAAAAAATCTATTTTAAACGATGCCCATTACTAGGGGCCTCACTGCAATCGTGCTTGAGAAGGATAGGGTCATTTGTCGCGATCACACTAAAGAGCCACAATCACGAGGAGCTGCACTTAGGGCACTTTGCAAATGATTATGCTAGACTACCACGATCTCTAAGGAATGAGTTCCGGGAACCTAGCATGATTGGACTAGCCTACCCCGATTGCTTCAATAACTGTGACAAAACCAATTTTGATATCAAACAACAATGAATCAAGGACTTTGTATGTGCCCTCGAAGTTCATTTAGAACCCCGTGTAAACAAACCAGATGTGCACATATACTAATTGCAATGTTCTAACTCAAATGAACCATCAAATCATGTGTATGAGGTATCCTTGACTCAATACTCATTAAGAGGTAAAAAATTAAATTTTCACCAAAAAGGTCAAATAAACTACCAAAATTTGTATTAACCAAGGGGCCCTCATTCTAGGCCAAATTCAACCGCCCCCCAAATCCAACCGAACCATCAAATTTTTTATCTGAACACTCTAATAACAAATATTGACTGAAGTCAACCCTTTCACTAATAACTCAACCTTAAGCCTGTCTAAGCTCCCAAAATCATCAGGAAAGGTCTAAAATAGATAACGAGAGTGTTAACAAAACTCGACATTTTGAAGCTGATGGAACTGATGAAATTCAGATACGAGGTTTTGAACTCTAGATGACCCCTAGAGTTCCTAGTTTGAACTTAAAAGCTTAAAAACTCAAATTTCCCAAACTTTCATATCAAATCACATACCGCACCCAAACAGACGAGGAAACCACACTTAGTTTGATATAACAGGACTATAGGGGGGGAACCAATCAAAATACTTGGAAAATCAAAAATAACCTTTAGGGTCATTATAGGTTTCCTTCGTGATGTCTTACTCTTTCTGCATATTACATTTCTATCCCATAATGGATAGGTCTCCTTTTGTATATCACATGTTGTTCCATGATGGACAATGCACAACTTGTGATGCCACTACTTTATTCGGCTATCCATCATATGTTCCTTGTATTATAATAACTAGTACAAATACTAGAATTAGTTGAATTTCAAACATAGATTCAAAGTTGAATGACTTTGTATAGCTTTGCAATAGTTCCATTGGTTTAGTGTCAAATATAGATTAGTTAATCACGTCTAAGGGTAGGTGTATCTTTTAGGAACAAGGATCAATTAGGTGTAGGTGTATCACTTGATTGATTAGTAGCTTCTTCTATTCTATTTGAAGCCTTGTAGTTTCTTTGTGTGGATTCAATTTGTTAATTACATGTTAGTTGAATAAATTCATCTTTTAATTTTGATTAATTTTTAATTTCGTATATATTTTCCTTTATATCAATTTTTCATCGCGATGTTGATTAGATAACCCTAACATGGACTATCTGGTATCAGTGGCATCGCAGGTTGTGCATTGTCCATCACGAAATGGACATGCAATGTGTAGAAGGAGCATTGGCCATCAGAACATTGACATGTGATACACATAAAGAGCAACACATCGCATAAGAAACCAGTAGCTTCTGTTTATGGGAGAAAATTTAGCAATCTTTCAAGATTATTTTATGACTCACGAACTATGAATATGATACATCACATTATGTACCTTCCATCGCATTTTGTGCCTACTTGGTGCAAACTTCATTGTCTGAGTTCTTTTATTCCCCATGATATATTCCACACTTTAGATTGGTCAATTGGGTGATTGAATATATTCTTGAAGACTTCTATTAGTGCCTCAACTTGTATTAAGTCTTCAAGCATAATCTTGAGCCATAGTATATTATCAAAGGTGTCTACGATCATATCATCCTCCCCTTCTTGAAAAGGATATTTCCTAGAATATGTAGCCTAAAAAGTCACCCAAACAATAACAGAATCCCATAAGTTCCTTATATAATGATCGTCAGCACAAGGGTTAGAAAATATGGCACTGCCAAGGAATCAAAATAAAATCCAATAAGTTTAATACTACTAGAAATCCACTAGGGTTAAAATGATGGAAACCCCATATACAAGACATGTGTACAAGGAGGAGAATTATCAAAGGCCCATAGGAAATGATAAAAAGGGCTCCATGTAAGATCATAATGAATTATATGCAACAAGAGTATGAAAAAAAGTTTATATGCATCATTATCTTTACAAGACAAACCTAATGAACTCACAAGGAAGCTCTTTAACCACATGAGATTATAATAATTTAAAGTTACTTTCTTCAAATCATCACAATTAACCAAAGAATACATGTTACTCAAGGTGTATAGGAATATGCCACAATCATTGTTCAACAAGGAGTCATCCCTTCCCAAAGATGTTGGGTACCCCTTATCCAATGACCTCATTATGCCTTCAATAGTCCATAGCACAGCTTGACCTTGCCTATCCACATAAGCATGGCAAGATGTATGACTCGGGCTAACAATAATTCCTAACAGACTCATCTCACATCTAATAATCTTGGGATAACACATAATAAACCCTACACTATTTGAACATATAGTAATCACACAATGGAATGTTCAAAGGAACATCCTTTATCTTGAGGTATGAATTAGGACTTGGTAGTCTTAAATTTGAGCCACCTCAAGAGAATCATCAAAATATCTCCAAGTATTACTTTGAGTGAAAGTGAATAGACACTTACCTTGGGAAAAAAACATTAAACCAACTCCCCTAGATCTCTTTACATGTTCACAAGTCCCTACCATGTGCTTTGTATGCTCAGACCAAGAAGCTTGGTCACTCTTTTGTTCAAACTTGGTCAAGAGGTGTTGGATGAATCAAAACTTTTGGCAATCAATAATATTGGAACCCTTAGGTAAGAATCCTCTTTGTCCATTGAGCTCATGAACCTAAAAAGGGGAAGAAAAAGGAATAAGTAAAATGATAGTCCCATGGTTAGCATGTTTTATAATGGTGGCCATTATGCACCAATTTCCTTAGAGCCTTGATGTGCCATTTTTTTCTATTGGGGAGTGGTGGCCTCTTTAGATTCAAATTTCATATTTCTTAAACTTTCTCCCCTTTTTAGCTCCTTTAAGAGCCTATAATCGTCACTCACTTTGTTAGGGGTTAGTGGAAAAAGCATATGTTTTAGATTATTTAAAGTAACAGAGTATTTTTTTGGCCCTTCCATGATGCATGACATATCGATCATATTTTCATGGCCTCCCAAGTAGCTAATGGAAAGACACCATGGGCACAACATCACAAAGGATGGAATCCTTATAGTTTCTAATTTCAAAGGACACCTTCGCTTTCTTTCAAACTTATAA
>JBDJHY010526111.1:0-16999 GCA_039654485.1 Withania somnifera
CAAGGCTAGAAAGTTTCCAACTTTCCACAAAATGACTCGAAAGTGCAATGACAAGTCCAAAAATTATACCAATACCTTACATAACCTAAAATCATCATTTCAGAGCTGCTGGAAGTGTCAGAATTTTGATCTGACACTCTGAACATCAAATTAACACTCAAGCTCCACTTTAGGTTATAAACTTAACTGAATTCCACAATTTCACATAACTTGCAAACGAAACCTCCAAAATACAAACTTAAGGTCAATCATGACTTTCTTTGGTATTCCAGAGCTAACGGAACTGTTGGAATTAAATTTCGAGATTGTCTTGAAGGAAAGTTGACTTTAATCAATGAGTACTTAGTTTTAGGCTCCAAAATAAGAAATTTGAGATATTTCTCGACTTAGTCACCAGGGATTTTATATCTTTTGAGCGAGGCTCGCGATCCCATTCTTATCTTAAATTCTGACCCGATCTTTTATATAAGAATATGGGTATTCTTATTCTTTTTATGATTTGTATATTTTAATTTTGATAGTTTTGAGCTTGTTTAGGATGGTCCATAGTGTTTGGGCTTTAGACTTCTTATTCGAATCTCATCACCTACCTTCAAGTACGTTACGACTTCTCTTTTTCTAGATTGGGTACGTAAATGATATTTGTGATGTGACTAGATAGTATATAGTGTTGGGAGTTATGGTCATTTTCCCCTAATTATGATATTTTATTCCATTGCCTTTTATGCTTCCTCGACTTAGTAAATTGACAGATTATCGCCTTATGAGCAATCATGTGAACTGTCAATGTTGTTATTTCCCTTATTATTTCCTTGAACATACTTATTTGATGTGATATAAAGATGAAGACTTATTTTCACCCTATTAAGTATGCGTTACTCCCTTGACCATAGATAGCACATGTTTGGGTAGTACTGTTGCTATATCTACCTCCCTATATCATGTTCCTTTGTTGAATGATTGATATTTGTATTTAATTTATTTCGTACTGTGGATAGCATATCCTCAAACTTCTATGAACATTGTTGAACAGTAGAAAGGGTTAATAACCAAATCAGAGCATGTAGGACTTAGGTTGAGTTGTTTCTGGAGCTATTTAGGCTATTATGTAATGAAGATGTGCTATATGGAAGTATTGAGACTTAAAACATGACATATGATTAGTATTTTCTATTTGACTCTATTTTAGATGGCTATGTTTGTGAGTGTGCATATAGCTCTGTTATTTTACACTGTGAAGTGATGGGTGGGGCTCGATGATTGATATTAAGGAAAAAAGTGGATAATTAACTAAATTTAAATATTGTATTAGACTTATACCCAAAAGAACTCTTCTTCTGTATATACATACTTTCCATGACCAGTATAGTTGGTATGAAGCTACCTTCTCATATAACTAGATTTTTAATAACAATGGAACTTATTTTTATTCTATATTTACACTTTCCATGACTATAGGGTGGTACGATGATATTTTTACACATATGAATAGACTATGACTTTCCTACTTATATGTACGCTATTGAACTTTTAAGCCATGAACGGGTCACATTGGCTCCTTATTGATGACATGAGTACCTTAGGGACAGGGCCCTAGTGTTTATTATTAAGGCATGACCCAACTTTTGATATTGAGATGGGGTATCATGGAGGGAGCCACTTCTGATATTGAAGTGGAGCTTCCAAGATTGACTAAGGGAAAATTGTGATATACCTTTCTATACACCTTTGCTTTTCATTCTTCCCCCATTTATTTGTATCCTTCGGGCTGAAGAGGGAAGTCATATTGTGTTTTTGGTTGATTAGATGTACCAACTATTTTGGGAGTATAGTAAGGTTAGTTTTTCCTTATATTTTATTGTATCTTCCCTTTGGTTTGTGGAAGACCATTTGGGATTTTACTTTCTTACTCTGCTTTTACTTTGTTTATTAAATTAGTTATACATCTTTTTACTTTTTTATGAGTATATCCTTTATTGTGCTAAATATAGACTGGGTTAGCCTTGTTGTTTACCCCTCTTATACCCCCTTCATAGCTTCTACATAGCATTGCAGCTCCAGGTATGTGTCGCATTGCCTTTGGATATATCTTACTAGTAGTTTTAATCTTCAAATTGTACAACTGTGATATTGCTGTACTTAGTCTAGACTTATACATTAGTAAGCTTTAGTTAGTTTCCTGTTACTCCTTTAGCCTGCCTGTTAGCTTTATATTAATTCTATAGCTTAGGAAAATCCTTTCTATTATTGCTATTATATTGAAGGCCCAGAACTCCATATTTAGTTTGTTAGTTAGCTCATTTACTTATTTAGCTTTACAAATATTCATTTTGTTAGCTTGTTGTTTTCCTTATCTACCGTGTTGTTGCTCAGACTATTTCTTTATTACTATTTCTTCCCTTTTATCTTTCATGTTAGAGTAGGTATCTCTATTACCTTATTTATATCTAATATGCTCAATCGACCTATGATGCCTACTGGGTACCTATTGTTTTTGGTACTCATACTATATTTTTGCATATTTTTCATGATACATTACTTAGTGTGGGTTATCAATAAGGACATTGTTGTGTTTGTGGTATTTTAGATTTTATAAAGAATCACGGTGAGTTCATAGTGTTCAGGTTGACTTTGTCCATTAGTATTAGCTCTACTTTTTGTTATGGTGGAAAATAACTTGTATTTTGTATTGTATAAATTAGTTTACCCTATGTTGTATTTTGATGATTCTGGTACCACTGATACCTGCTCTTGAGAATGGTTGTTGCTACTGTGTTAATATAGTTATTTGCTTCTTCCACTCCTTAGCCTTTAAGTTGTGTATTCTGAGTTGTAGCCCATCGCTTGTCATTCCAGGTTGTGGGATAGGCTAGCCTACAAATAGGATTTTGTAAGAGCCATCATGACCTGAGTTATAGGTCGTGAGAGAGTGGTATCCGAGCTTATGTTTAGTTGTATCTTTGATATGGATGCAAGTGCATAATAGAGTTCTGCAGATCGATATGTACAAGTCTATATCCAATCTTTGGGAGGATACAAAACGCTTTAAGAAAACACTCACTTCTTAGATCCTTTCCTTGGGTTGTTTTGTTATCAATTCTGGGAGTTTCAACTGTCTTCATCGCTTCATTGATGATTCATGTGAGATCTTCAGCAAGCGAAAGAGGTGCTCCTACCCAAGCAGTGAGAGCTCAAGTGGAAGGCCAACCCCAAGGTATAGGACAGTGGTGTATGGATATGCCAGATAGTCATAGTGATTTTAATTAAGTTTACATTATTATATGAAAATGTAGCTTGTAACTAATACTTTTGCCTATTATTGCATAATTGAGCTATTTTGATAATTAAGTTGACAACATTTGTTCGTGCACTTCATAGCCACATATTTCATTATCTTATAGCTGTTATTGATACCTTCTGAGTACTGAATACTTTTATGTACTGACTGCATACTTTTGTTGCATGTTTTTACATCATACATATCGGACCAAACGCCCCAATGTTTGTGGTTGACTTGGGCTGCATTCATAGACGAAGTTGAAGTAGTGAGTTCCTATTTGATCCGGGAACCTAGTGGGAGTTTATTTTCATTTAGGAAAAGGGATAAAAAATACCCTTAATCTATAGGAAAAGGTCTAAAAATACAATTCATCCACCTATTTTTTCAAAATACCCTTCCATTAACATTTTTTGCTTACTAGTATGCTTGAAACCAACGTCTTCTCTTTATTTTATTTTTTAAAAGATCAAGTACCTCCCCTCAAGTTTTACCTCACTACACTAACCCCTCTCATAATTTATAATACTATGCTTACCCCCTTATTTTCATTTATTTATAATAATTTTTTAATTTATTATTATTAATGCAAATATTATAAATTGACTAATTTATCATTACAGTATAGTATTTTTATTTAGTTATATTTTATAAATATTGTTTATGAGATAAAAGGTAAAGGATTGATATGTATATCTACTTACATGACAATTAAGATTTATAAAATCTCAAATTATGAAATTATAGTTTCATATGTTCAAGAGTTGTTGCTTTAATTTTTTATTCTTAAGAAATATATGAAAGTACACTAAACTGAAAACAATAGTGTAATTATTATATTTAGTTCTTAGAAAGACTAATTTTTTATAATAAAATACAAACACACTGCTAGAGAACTTTCAAGAGATGATGAATTTTTCAGTTTAAGCCATTAGTAAGAATAAGAGCAATCGCTATCACCATCTGTTTTATTTGTAGTATCAACTTTCAATCATTTTGGTCTGGAAATTACCTGCCATCATTCATCACCATGATTATTATGGAGAATAATACAATTGAATGCAATTACTATAAAAATAAATGGTAATTTAATGAGAAAAAATAAGAAGGATTAAATTTTGCCTATTAACATTTAAACACTAAATTAAAAATTTTAAATATGTTTCTCATAATTTTAAAAATAAGGTATATAGGAAATATATAGAGAGTACTTGGAAAGAAGAGGACAAATTGAGGAAAAGTGAGGCAATTGAAATGAAGAAGATGAAGTACTCCATACTTCTAGATGAAGCATATTACTTTATTTTTATTTTTATTTAAACATTAAGAATATAATAAAATAAATATAAAATATTTCTATTCTGAAATTTATTAGTTGAAAGAATTTATTATATTAAGAGGGGAAATTTATGTTAACTTATATCATACTTATGTTATAGTAAATGTGATTGAAAAGTAGTAATAACAAAATCAAAATAAAGAAGGTAAGCATAATATTATAAATCATGAGGGGGTTTAGCACGACAATGAAAAACTTGAGGGGAGTTATTTGAAATTTTAAGAATAAAATAAAGACACTGTTTTAGTTTCAAGGGTATTATTGAGCCAAAAAGGTGGATGAATGAGCAAAATTAGTGGATGAGAGATATTTTTAGACCTTTTTCTATAATTCAAGGGTAATTTTGATCCTTTTACATTTATTTTATTTCAGTTTAGAGTTGAGAGTTTTCTAGTTGTTGTTTGATTCTGTTTTATGGTCGGCTAGGGGTGTTGTCCTAGTATTTTACTATTCATCTTGTAGTGGCTTTCGAACATCGGTTTATTAGTTGATGGTGAGTTATCTAGTTTGTTAAACATTTATTTATCTATTGAGATGGGAGGTTTTATATTGTATTATTAGTTGATTTCATTGAGCATGAGCATTAGAGCCATGCATGAGCCAAGGGGCCATCCAAGTCTACTCTATAGATGAGCATGCTTTGGTACGCCTAGGGAGTGACTCCAAGGTGTGACACTATCCCCAAAACCTCTATTTCATATGGTATACCTTCAATCCATGTATCTAGATCTGGCAATGTCTTCTGAACATGTCCCTGAACTGAGGCCCTAGAAACTAACACAAAAACCTCATTAGCACCTTCTGATGCTGTCATCTTATCCTTATTAGGAAAAGTAAAACAAATGAGGATTATTATCCTATAGAAGTAGGAACACATGATAAGGAGCTAACGATGGAAATTTTCCTGAGAATTCCATGTAGCCTCCAGAATATAGGATACAAACATCGTTATACCAATCCATGAGACTCTATTGGACAGTTTCTCTTGTAAAAATAAGACTAGTGAATCTAGGCCCTGCTATCAAACTATCATGACTTAAAATTGGGGCATGACTAAGCCTATAGCCTTTCAGTACATAAGCCAACCCCAAGACACTAATAGACACTAAAACGAAACATAGTAGGAAAAGAGAGAAGGGCCACTGCTATATATAAATATAAATATAAAATATACAACCAGGCCCAAAAATGTAATAGGGAAAACATAAAATACAATAAAACAAACCCATATTTAGATTCACCAGCACAAGTGTATCTAAAGTATAAGTTCTTAGCACTGCACTAGAAGAAGTTGTCCCAAATGTACAAACAAAGATAATAAATATTGAAGGAAAAAGGTAAGTTTTCGGACTCTAAGAACTTACCGCACTTTTGAACCAACAACCAACACGAACGAGATGAACCAATGTAGATAACTCATTCCAGAAGCTACATATGAAAATAAATATGTAGAAGTGTAGCATGAGTACAAAAAAATAACAAGTACCTGTAGTATGCATTAAAGGCCGACTAGGCTGAAATAAGATGTAAATATAATAAAGTATGAGTATAACAAAAGTTAGTCGTGAAAGGCCAAAAAGAGAATAATAGGTCAAATCTAGTCGAAAAGAAGAATATGAGCAAACTAACTAGTAGATTGTGGTAATAAAAATCTAACTAGAGGATATAAATGATCCATTTTGAACCAACACATAGTGGTAATCTAAATATAGAATAGCAAATAAACTACCTCAAACAACATGATAATGGTGATGTATTGGGGAAAATACAAGTAAACACCTTAGACACCTAGTAGTGATATACTTACTAGAGAATACAATAACCATCTAGAATGATCATATAATAATGAAACTTGGAGAATACAGGTAAGCTACCAAGGACTACACTACAATAATCCATCTAGAAAGTAAATTTAAACTATGACGGGTGACTCATAACTGAAAGTCTAACTTAAATCTAACTAGACCCCTATAAGACCAAATGGAACGAACAATAGGAATTGATGCCATGAAATGCAATTATTAATGATGCTTCAATATTAACTATAATGCATACAATATAGAGGTATCCGGGAATGTCATGCAATATAGGATGATGCAATACAACATGTGGACAATGTACCCATTTGATATTGCATCGAGCATTTAAGTAGACCTATTTTGCATTTGGTTTATTATTAAGGTAGCACCGCTCATCAATGCATCGAGCATTTTAGTAATCCCACTTGGAAACAACACAATCACTTTACTATATGCAAAAATTTTAAGTGAACACCCTAAGTATGAATTAAATGTTGTGCAATCCCCTTTTTTTTCAGGAAAACTAAACTAGCGATAAACATTATTTATTCCCTCAGAAGTCAAGTATCAGTAGAAAAGTCATACAAATTTCGTTGAAACCCAAATTAGTACCAAAAGCAATCCCTTTTTCCCTTAAAACTTAATATCATTAGTAATAAGTGGTACATTTTCTCAAAAGGATCTATTTCAGAAGTAAAGGTGATATTCGTCCTCTGAAGAACCAAATTAGTAAAACCAAGTGGTGTGGTTTTCCATCTTTTAAAATTAGAAATCATGTATTTTCTCCCAAAATCTTATCATAGTTCATTAATATGCGTGCATGAGTGAGAGTGCTAAGAAATAGGTGTATACAATCATATATCAATGCAACAAATAAGATAAACCACCTTTCAATTAATATACAAATTAACTTGCGATCCAGCAAGCGTCCCCCTAGGCCTCAGGCCCACAATACCATAAAAATATAGGAATTTATAAAAAAAACACAAAGAAACCCAAATTGAATAAAGGATCACTCAATCTATTGCAAGTCTACTATAATCTAGACTATATATCCCCTGTTCTAAGTTCTAAGACCTAAACTTAGGCTCAGAAGTGAATTCTAACTCAAAATCCCACGTTAGGCCAAAGAGCTAGAGAAATAATACAAGAAAACCTAAGCCTACCATCTAATGACTTACATAACATACTACCCAACTAAGCTAAATCATAAAAAGTAATTGAAGACTAGATCCTATTCAAACTAAAAGTCTTAAAGGGTTTGACCTAAGAAAACTAACCAAACCTAAAATAAGGCTTTCAAAGCTACTCCTACAACTACCAAGCATTCTAAACCAAACAAAAATGTGGAATGACTATCTACACTAGGGATTTGCATCATAATTCTACTCTAAACCACTAAGAAGGTGACTAAAGTTAAAAGCTCCCAAGAAAAGTATAATCAAACCTAAATTCCCCATTTGTAATTAGCAAATAGTTGTATTTATACCTTATATTAGCTAAGTTAAAAATTAGGTAATGCGTACTTGAAGGCTGAAAGCACTACATTAATTATCAATGTGATGGAGCATTTACCCATTCAAGAAGCCTATGAATGTTTCCCTACTAACAAAATAAGGTTCTACTCATTAAAATGATAAGAACAAGATCCATTTTGCAATATGAAAATCCGGGTCAAAGAATCACATAAAAAATTGACCTATAGGACTTGCTATCGCCACAAGGTTCCTCGCAACACCAAGACCACATGCTTAACATCTAAGCAGAATTGGGGTCTAAATCGTGGTCCAAAATCAGCCCTAAAAAAAGAAGAAAAAAAATAATTAGAGAATTACACGGATTTGAGGCCGAAAACTTACATAAAATTAATGCAAAAAAAAAAAAGGACAATAGCCAAACACTCCTAGGATTTACTTTAAGATCCCACAATATTTCCCAAGATCTAACGTCCAACAAAGGTGAAATTATATCAATATGTGTGCTGAAAATTATAAGAAAGGAAATATATATACCGCCAGAGGTTGTTTATCACAGCAGCAAGACCCTTTCTTGTGATTGCGGAACCCCACTAGGTTAACCATAGCGATCGCGTGAGCCTGTTCATGATTGAAGAGAGCAAGCTGGCTTTGGTCCCCAGACTTCTCTATGCGATCATAGTCCCCTACCTCGTGATTTAGGAGAACAAGATCCCACCCTTTCATGATCTTGTAGAACTACTAACCATCACAAAGAGTGAAATAACACTAGCAACAATAGAACTAGCAAGAACCATCAAGTCCAAAATTTTCCATCAACCCCTTGAAATGAGTTTGGAACCCGATGAAAATAGAAAAGATATGTTATCAAAGTGGAAACAACATTCTAAACTCAAACCAATAATTTATCCATACGAGGTTTCACTAAAATATAAATCAAAGTCAACATTTTCCTAATTTAACTATAAGACAAATTGGGTACCTAAAATGATCTTAATTACCTTGGAAACTGAACAAAAGATCCTGCTAATCAAAACTCTACATTCCCGAGCTAATGAAATTATCAAAAATCAAATTTGATGCTCCAATCTCTTAAAGATTTAAAAAATTAAACTTTTAAATCCAAACAACCTATTATCTCTCCTAACAGCCTACAACTTAACCAAAAGCTCTGATATCCAGATTAAGGTTCCATCTAGACCAAAATCCATATTTTAGAGCTAAAACGATTATCAAAATTCAATTCTAAGCACGTATTCAATGAATTTTGACAAAAGTAAACCCTTTCAAGACTTAAAGCTCTAAAATAAGGAAACCTCAAAAACTCAAATGAACCACCAGAGAAACAAATTATAGGCCTTAAGAAGTCATAAATGACTTAAGGAAGCTGTAGGAAAGCTCTAAATGCAAAATCCATGAAAATACAAAAATAAGCTAGAGAGTCATCACAAAATAACTCCACAACTTTCCCTTGGATCAAGTGAGGACTCATATATCTTCTAGTCTCTTAGGAATGCAAGTGGTGTCAAACTTGAACATTTAAATGGTTGGTATTATGTTCATGGGGGTTAACACATACAACAAGAATAGAATTAACACACAAAACATGTACTTTATGCTTGGGCAGGTATAAAATAGGCTATATAATATAACGATAAGTAATATACAATGTATGAACAACTAAATCTCAACTTTAGCTATAACTCAACTAAGAAAATTAACAGTTTATAATGAAAAAAATTAAAAAATCTCATATCCTAATTAAACTGGGCTAAAGAAACTTAATCATCTGTTTTTAATAAAAGAAAAAGACTCATTAGAAACAAGCTTTCACTTTCTTAAACTCAAGCTTCCACATTTACCTTTATTCAAACCATCAACTTTACAACTCTGTGGGAGTTTCTACAACTAACATACCTTAGACATAAAAAATAACGCATACAAATAACCCTATGTAGAAGGCCCCTCATTGCTTGCAAAAGGATATGAGAACTACAACTACTCTAGTGGATCTAACTTGATTACTAGGAACAACTGAGCGGTACCAAAATCGATATAAATATAATCCCTATGTTAGGCCAAGCAGGTTTTGGTGTTGGGCTATTTACTTTCCCACTCTTGGTGCTAATACTCCTCCCATAAATATTATTATGTATGTTCACTCTTAGCTGTTCACTTTAGACTATTCTATGACTATTGGAGTTTTCTTCCCGTAATACCAATAATCAAGCTATCAAATCTATCAATTACCACTAATCCTATAAAGTCAGTTAATTAAGTCTCTTCATTAACATTCAATTATTTATCTTATCAATTTAATGATAAATATTTAGTTTCCTTCAACTAGCCCTAATTAGACAAAAACTATTTAATTTAATCATGCTTCATTACTTCTCTCTAAATAGGCTTAGTTAGCTAAATAGTCATGACTAGAAAATTGAGTGGTGATGTCATCTATATACAACCTATAAACAAGCCTAGCCTTGGACCAGACAGTTAAGTAATGGACCAGTACCAAATACCAAACTAAAAGAGAATAGTGATGAGGAGAAGGAACAAAAGAAGAACAAAAAAATACATAATAGAAAATAAACCCCAGCAACCTAGTATCATGGTTGTAGAGTGTCTATCTACATATTATTAAAAATACAAACCACTATGGCACAAAAATACAAAGTAGCCACCCTGAACCAAAATTAGGAAAACTTTATACTAGAAGGAGAACGAGTAAGCTAGAATGCCAATTGCTCACTATATCTTCGAACAACTCTGGTCTATCCAGTATTATAACGCTTGCCCTGTTGACTTATACGAGGATCTGCATCATAAAAAGATTCAAAAGTGTAGCGTGAGTAAAATAACAATGGGTACATAGTAGGCATCATAGGCCAACCGGGAAAACACACACAGAGGCAAGGTAAAGTGCAATTGTAAGAAAATAGAGAAATATCACACAAGTGAACCTAAGTCATATACAAGTCATTAATGACGCAACACGTACCTGGAACTCCAACATATCCACCACAAACAAGGATAATAAAAGAGAGTACAAGCTAAATAATGGATTAATCTATCATCTTATAAGCAAGGAAGGTAACCACAACAAGCCTATTTAGAAACAAAACATACCAACACATCAGAAACCCAATGGGACTCTCCCCATAAGACCAAAAAGTACAACCAATCGCAAAAAATTTAATGCAAATGGGTGTCAAGAAAAGTAAATTGTGCCTGTACCACCCTCCATTACATATAGAAACAACAGGAAGGACCCACAGGATCCCTCCTAAATACTACTACTCTACCTGTATACCCCTATCCCAAGCTACAAAATATGCTCAGAATAACAACCTAGGTCGAAGGCTCTTGAAGGGATTCGATCAAAATACAAAATCCTCTTAAAAATCCAACTAGGGCATAGTAATCAGGGAAAAATGTTAAAACCCGAGCTTAGCTCCTATATCATATCTCAATGGAAAACACAAGTCTATCTATGTAGGAAGAATTAAAAAATCAGTAAAACCCAACAATAATGTAGGTAATAATATTAGGAAATATGAGGATACTAAGAAAATAGGATCATTTATCGAGAGAAAATAGCTCCATACTCCTCATGAGCTCATTAATGGAAACTATAAATCTAATAGATAAGAAATCATTATCCGATTATCATTCTTCCAAAAACCCAATTACCTTTTCAATAATCAATGTATGCTCTCGACAAAGAATAAATCAGTAGTCTAGAAGGGATATAAAGCCACCATCTAAAACCAGGGATATATACTAAGCTTTAATCACTAGTGTAATCCCCTTCATATTTCAACTACATTCTAGAGATAACATGAAATAAGCAGGAAGGGGACTGTATCCCTAGAGATATATAATAAGAGAAAAGGCTATCAAGATAGGTCGTAGGCGAAGATAACAACTGTAACAGGGACCAAACTAGTAACCCAAACCTAATATGGAAATTTACCAACAATATACAATGCTAAATACCCCTTCAAAAAAGGTAAGTAGTTGCCTACCTAGATTCGGCAGTAACCTCAAGGAATACACTTAAGTATCTGAAACCAAAAAACAATGCTCAGAATCGCACGAAGCTAGCAAAACATAACCCACACATCAAGATGAGTAAAATAACACCCTTATTTATATAGGAATAGTAGGGCCAAAATCCGAACTAAAAATGGGTTCATGAACCATCGTAGCTCAAAAAAAATAGAATATTTATACAAAAACGTAGATCACAGCTCATAGATTATATGGTACAAAATATGCCTAAGTCAATGAAATAAAATGAAAAAACAATCCAAGAATGTTATGTAATATGACGAGTTTTACAACAATGGGAAATTGAAGAATTACAAAATAGAAACGATCATAGAACAACCAAAATATGACCCATGGACTAAAACTACAAATTAAATCCTTTATTATGTTAGTACAACTCCAAAGTTTAGAGAAATTTGAGAGACTTTTGGGAATTTTTTTTCAAGAAAATAAAGAAAACGACATTATATAGGCCTTCCAAGTGGTCATATGATTGTTATACATGCCACACGATTGCGACCCCTTAATGCATTACTCTATGCAATTGCGGCCCTGAGCCCCACGATTGTGACCCTTTAGTGGTCAACAACTCTAAAACACTCCGGAAAGGCACAAAATGGAAACAAAGTTTGATTTCGATAAATATAAGTAATCTTTATGTAATCGACATTATGGACTCAATAGAACCGATGAAAAAAATCTTAAAAGAGACCCAAAGTAGCAACAATTAGAAATTAAGCTATAAAATATCAAGGGTACCTAACTACTGGTCTTAGCAAGCCACAATGACATGGGGCTTCTACAAGAATGCTCTAAATATAGAGAAGTCACAAAAATACAAAAATGACCCTAAGGAACTTTTTTTCGCAAAAGTTAAGAAGGAAGAGGTACTTGAAGACCCAAATAGGTAAGGGTATTCAACCTGCATTTCCCTCTCTGTTACTATAATGACCCTCATGGTATTTTATGATAAATATGTGATGTTTTACATTCTAGATCATTTTGGTAGTTTCTCCAAGTCATTTATGACTTGATGGGACCAATAGTTAGAATTGTTGGTGACTCGTTTGGGAAATATCTCAAATTCCCTATTTTAGAGCCTAAAACTAAGTAATCATTGACCAAAGTCAACTTTCCTTCAACACAAGCTCAGAATAAAATTATGACTGTTCCTTAGCTCCATAATGCCAAACAAAGTCAAGATTGACTATAAGTTTGTGTTTTGGAGTTCTCGTTTGCAATTTATGCTAATTTGTGGTTTTAGTTAAGTTTAAGGCCTAAAGTGGAGCTTGATTGTGAATTAAAGTTTGGAGTTTTGAATTAGACATTTGATGCTTCCATCAGCTCTATAATGGTGCATTTGGGCTAGTTTGACCCTTGGTACGCCCCCAAGCTTTGTTTGAGTTATTATATAGGAAGCTGGAAAATTTCGTACTTTTGGTTAAAGCTTAGATGGGGGGTAATTTTGCTCAAACAACCTCGAATATGAATTTAGTCAATTCCTTCAAGTTTAAAATATGTTATCCACTCAAAATAGATATACGGCTTGTCAAAATTGAACTCTATTTAAATTTCGATACCCCGATTAAAATTTTTGAAAAACCTATTGCAGAAACAACAGTTGGGTCATCATGATAAGCATCATGTCATGATGCCTATCGTGATGGGCCACTATTTCACCTAGAATTTCATCATGATAGGGATCACGATGTGATAGAGATTCCATCACTATAGGGATCACATTGTGATCCCCTATATTTGCTAAAAAATAGCATATAAATCCCTGTACAATCCCAAGTTATTATTTCAGCAACCCCACTTCGTTCCAACCCATTTTGTGAAAAAATCTTCCCCCAAACCCCATCCCATGGAAGAGCATGTTCCCTACTTTGGTTCCTTCGATTTCTATGCAATTTGGTAAGTCTCTTCTTCAAATTATGTCTTGAAATTCTTCAAATCCTTGGTTTTCACATTAATGGCACCAAGAGTTGAAATTGATGAAGCTAGCCCATAATCCATTGATCTTCAAGTAATTCTTATTCGTTGCTTCTAGTATCAATCATACACCGGAGTTCGAACGTTAAATTCTCATAGATTAAATTTTTGACCACTTTGGTGTTAAATTTATCCGGGTTGATTTGAAACCCTTTCTGCACTTGTATTGTGCTCAACTTTGGCACACTAGTTTCTAATGATGTTAGGAACCCTATAGTGAAGTTTGGTGAGCGGGCCCCGAAAGCCTATTTTAGGCCAGATTTTAGGTCCAGTCTAAAATTTAGCATGAGTTATACCATTAGACTCGTATTAAAATATAGAATTCATTGGTGAAAGTTTCAGATCATTTGGAGTACATTTGATATCACTGGAGTATGATTCGTGATATTGCAAAGCTTTGTCGTCGGACGATAGGTAGGCTTCATGAGGCTATTTTTGGGCGTATAGACTAAATAATTGTCCTAAATTGCATCCTTGGGTTGGTTAGCTAGGTTGTATAGTAACCCTGTACCTTTATTTCGTCCGTTCCATGCTGATAATTATATGTTGGCACTCGAGTGATATAGGGCTAGGACATAGAAATTGATTAAGGATACCTATGCAAGACATGGGATTTGGCTATTACAGGATCATATATTGATATATATATATATATATATATATAATGTTGATATGTTGTGTAGTTATAACACGATAGGCCTAGACTATGGCTTCGATTAGAGTAGATTGGGGCTGGGTAGTATCACCACCTGATTTATGAGCCATGATAGCTAGCGGATGATTTGATGATAAAGTTGATAGCAGCAAGAAGAAATAAATGAGAACACTTTAATAATAATATAAGTAATTATCTTTTACAATTTTAGCCTCGACATCCTATCGAGTACCTGGTAACACTATTTTCACTTGTTTTAGTCCAGTCTTTTGGCACCAGGAAACGTATCTTTTTACTAATTAATTCTGGGAATTGAGACTAAATCTATTCGGTAGTGAGTACAATGCTGGGAATTGAGTCCGTCATCATATGACAGTGAGTACAACTTTTTAACACACGTAGTACTATTAGTTGTGAAAACATTGTAATACTCATTTATTGAGGATTGGTGGTGATACCCTATGATATACCGGCATTGTACGCCTTGACCTACCAAGAATGGCTAGCGGATATTATTGATTTGAGGCACAAGATTCCAACAAATATTATTAATTTAAGGCATAAGATACCGACGGGATAATATTGATATGAGGCATACGATGCCAACGGATATTGTTGATGTGGAAAAATAAGGTGCCAGTTGTGATTTATTGTGGTTCAAAAATTAGGATGTGAAGTTTTGATGACGTTCATGTGTGTGTTTACTTTTTTGCTCTTATTTTCTTTAGTGTACCCCTAGTAGTATGGTGATGCCTATGAGTGAGCGTGTTTCTGTGTACACTATGCTTCTTTCTGGGGGACTTATCAACATTTAATTGCTTTATTTTATTATTTGTATTACTTCTTAGTTGCCCTTATTTGTTACTTGCTGCTTCATATTATGTGGGATTTGTGCCTTAAACTCATATTCAGTTACTTATCCTTTCACTTGAGGTTACTAGTATACCAACCATATTCTACTCCTATCTTCTTTGATTCCCATTTATTGTGTTATACTTCACATATGTTGTTGCAAGGATGTTGGGTACGTTTTCCTCCCTTTTCCTGATATCCTGTTATGTGATTAGCTAGCGATATTTGTCTATGTGACACTTGATTCGTATTTGAGTTGCTAGTTTCCTGTATTGTACTATTTTCTTCTAGGACCCTTTTCTTTTATTTTGTTAGTTACTGCTTTAAGTATTTTTATGTGCTTAGTAGGCCCCCTAAGCCTACTGGGTATGGGTTGGTCTGGCGACTTGTACTCATACTATACTTGTACATGTGTATATCCGAGGAAAGGTTCTTGTCTGTGATATACAAACAGTTGTTCATTCAGATCTTATTCATATCAGAGATTAAAGGTGAGCTTGGCATCCATCTTTTTCCTTCTTCTCTTCGGACTTATTTTTTTTTTCTCCATTATATTTTTGAGATATAGTTATACTAAACATACTTTAGTTTTATCACTTCCATACTTAGGGGTTCTTTTGACATTAATACTGGATTTTGGGTAGATTATGTTATTCTTTATGACTTTAGTGTGTTATTTTCTTTGGCTTTTGCTATACTTCTGCATATGATATAGTAGTCCTCCACTTCAGCTACGAACAACGAGGTTTGTTCTCCTATTGGTGGTATTGTAGGTTCCATGATGATCCACAAAATTAGGTCGTCACAAATTTTTATTAGAGCCTAGGTTCATCGATATTAATTGCAAAATATGATGCTAGATTCCAGCATCTTTTGGTATATGGGGTTGAGTTCGTGGCGACTGAGGTGGATAGAGTCCATAGGTTTGTATATGGGTTGAGGGATAGGCTCCGCGAGGTGGTGGTATTATTGGTTTTTTAAGGTCTTCCATTCTAGACCATAGTGCAATGAAAATAGGCCAAAGTTCTAGGGAAGTTATACTAGGTCCCGTTCTGAGGGCCTTGGGAAATTTCATTAACCATAGGGCCATTTTAGTAGGCTAGTGTAGGCATCACTCCTTGTTTCATCTCCATATCCTTCACAGTTTTCACAAGGTTTTGGATCGTCATATAAGAGTAGGCAGATGGGTTCTGGTAGAGGAGCCCGATCGAGTGGGCCATCTGAGCCATGTTTTATGTGTGGCCTTGTAGGATATTATGCTAGATTTTTTCCTTAGCTATTTAACTTGCTCCAATAATTGCACAACCAGTGAGGGTAGTGCCTCCGCCGGTTAGTCGTGGGGCACAGGGTAGTCATAGAGGTAGTGTCCAATGTGGTAGGAGCGGGGGTCGCTATGGTAGTCGACAAGGAAATGATTGCTAACTTTATGCAATTCCACTAAACCTGAGGCTGTGACCTCATATGCTGTGATTACAAGTTTGATTTTTGTGTGTTCCATACCTGCGTCAACCTTATTTGACCCTAGGTCTACATGCTCTTAAGTGTTGTCTTATT
>JBDJHY010526219.1:0-16999 GCA_039654485.1 Withania somnifera
TCAATAGGATTATCATACATAATACTAACCTTTTTTTTTTTTTGGAATTCAATATAGAACATCATAAATGTTGAATCTTTAGCCCTTTTTATACTCAATCTTCTCTGGAATATTCAACGGTCTTACCTTACTCAAGTTGTGCTCAATTTTGGATCACGCGTGCTTATTAACATTGGAAATCTCATGGTGAAATTTATTTTAGTTTCGACCAACAAGCTCCGTAGGCCCATTTTAGGCTCGATTTTAGGCCCATTCAAGAATATAGCATAATTTGTTTGAAATAGGGAATACTTGTATGCAAGTTTCAGATTATTTGATATCACTCGGTGAAATATCCATGAGCCTGCAGTGCTTAATCATCGGATGAAAAGTAGGCTTTGCAGGGTTATCTCTAGGCTTATAGCTCTAATAATTGCACTATATGGTATTCATAAGTTAGTTATCGAGGTTGTTATAGTAACCTTGTGCCATTCATTCATTTGTTCCTCATTGATATATATTTTGGCATCCGAATTTATATGGTGCTTGTGACTAAGGTGTTTTCTAGAGTTACCTGTGTAGGGTATTGGTACTTGTTATTACAGGATTTTATATACATACTTGTTGTCGTGTTGTGCTTTCACTATACTAAGGTCTTTTATAGTATTAACAATATTGTGTAACCATTGATTTCTTATGTAGGTTTAGTAGATATTGTAAATTTAAGTTCTTCTGTAGGCTTAGCTATGGTTCCGTGTACGATGAGTACTTGTGTAGTCTTAGCAGAAGTGTGTGATTAAGTTCTTATATAGTCTTAATCATTTGTAACCATTTTAAAATTGAGTTGTTGAAAGTGCCAAATAGTGAAATCCTCTTACAACCCAAGGGGACTAGATTAAGGCTCATATAGTGTTCTAACTAGTATAAAAATATCGTATTTTATCTAGGTTGTTATAGTAACCTTATGCCATTCTTTCATCGGTTTCCTTGTTGAAATATTTTGGAATCCGAATTTATATGGTGTCTGTGACTTAGGAGTTCTTTAGAGATACATGTGTAGGGAATAGGTACTTGTTATTACATGATTTTATATACATAATTGTTGTCGTGCTATGCATTCACTATAAGAGAGGTTGGGACTTGGGCTCCAATGAGTGTGTATTAGGGCTGGGCTAGTATCATCACCTGATTATTGAGCCATGAAGGATAGAGACTAGTTTTGTAATAACAACAGATAAGGCTACAAATCAACAAACTATATAATTCTTATAGTAATATAAGTAAATAACTTCATACCTTTTTTTAGAATCGGCATTGTATCGAGCACCCGATAATACTATTTTTACTTGTTCTAGCCCAAACTTTACACCCTGGCATGGTAATATCTTTTGACTAACAAATGTTGGGAATTGAGATCAACTTCATTCGGTAGTGAGTACAGCCACTAGCACTTCAATCAATCATTGTACGACAGTGGGTACAACCTTTCAAAACTATAACATACATAGGTTCGGAGGATTTTTGATACAGTATCCTAACGGACTTTTTGTGATACTATGATATATAGGCGTGGAACCCCATTACTTTAGCATTGTTATTACTACTTAGTTATTTTCATTTGTTACTTGATACTTCTTGTTATGTTAGATACTGTGCATTATATTATTGTTCATCCATCCATCCCTTACTCGAGGTTACTAGTATATCATCCATATTCTTCTCCTGTCTTCTTTTGTCTCCTAATTATTGTTATTATTATTATTCACATATATTGTTGCAAGGATTCCAGGAGATTTTCTTTCATTCCTTGAGATCCTCTTATGTGATTAGCTAGCAATACATGTTCTACTTATTACTTGATTTTACTTGAGTAGCTAGCTTCTATGATGTACTATTTGCTTCTATGACCCTATTAATTATCTTTCATTATTTACTTCTTTTATTATTGTTATGTCCCTAGTAGGCACTCGAAGCCTACTGGGTACTAGTTGCTTCGGTAGCTTGTACTCATACTATACTTGTACATGTGCAGATCCTAGTATAGGTGGCCGACCGTGATTCAAAAATCGTTGTTCCTGCAGATTCCTTTGAATTTCAGAGATTAAGGGTGACCTTCGTTTCAAGATTTTCCTTTCTCTTGTCAACATTAATATTGGATCTCTATGTATTTTGCAGATACATTTAAATTAGAAAGTTGATTCCTATTTCTGTACATAGAGGTTTTGTATTACAGTGATACTAGTTTTTGGGCCTTTTTGATTCTTTATACTTTTGCTTTATTCATTCATATACTATTTATTAAACTTGTGATATCCGAATTTGATATAGTAGTCCTCAACTTTGGTTTCATATTACAGGGTTTTCTCTCCTACTGGTGGTAAAGTAGGTGCCTTCATGACATGAGAAATTGAGTTGTGACATGGTACTTCCCACCACCAGTACTAGAAACCCTTCCTAATGAGTCAGGTAATATTTTGCATATAAAGGAAAACATTGTACAAGAGATTAATGCATTCTACAAGGGATTGTTTTTATTATGCCTTTGTCCCCATCGATTTGTTGGAGCTGTTGGAAACAATGGAATGAGATACATTTCTACCATTGTGTTGTTTAGATAAGGGGAACTAACCTAGTGACAACTGAAGCATCCAACCTTCTTTTATAGACACCTCTCTTAGATTCTTACTACAATTGTTGTAAGTAAAATTTGTAGATACATTTATAACATTTCCCTAGGATAGGTATCTTGATATCCTAACCTTCTAATACTATTGAGACTTAGATGTCTGGTATGGGGAACTGGCTGATAAAGGTGGTGGTGCAAGTAAAATCTACGAAAAGAAGTTTGCTATCCTTACAAAAAGTAGGTTGGCTAAACTAAGAGTTTCTAGCCATTCCTTCTTATTACGATACACTTTACTTACTTTATATTCTTATCCTTCAATTTTCTCAAAATAAACCACGGGTCTAAAAATGTCAATGTCCCTAATTATAATCATCACTCTGACCTCCTTCATCAAATGTGAGGAGAGTCTAGAAACAAAAAATCTCATATTATTCCTCATGTCAGTTACTATGTCCAGTGCATAATGAGACAACTGAGTGAACTTATGGCTACACTTAGATAAACTATGGAACACATTCCCTAGATTTAGGAACTCTTGGGTCTTTTCCTCTCTGAACTCTCAAGGAACGAAACACCCCATGAAGGCATCATAAACCATAACCTAAATAGAGGTACAATATTATCAGACCTATTTGTAATGAACCTTGGAGAAATTTTAGTGGTTTTGCATTGCTTCTATGTTTAGAGTGTTTTGGTAGATGCACTAAGTCATTTATGGGTTTCTAGGACCAGTATCTTGGCTTCGTGGTAGTTCTATAACTTGTTACCTAACTTTCCCTTTTATTGAGTTTTAAGACTATGGAACTTGAGATTGATTTCCTAGAAAATGTACTTAGATTCAAATTTTCACTGTTTCATTAGCTTTGAAATGCATATTTTAGTCTAGTAGTATTTTTGGTTCATGTCCCGGAGTCTTGTTTCTCGTTTTGAGTTGGCTTTTTTAAAAATCAGTTTATTTGGAGTTAAGAAGTTGACCTAAGTCAACTTCTAGTAATTGGAGTGCTAGATAAGAAATCTGATGCTTTCATTAGATGTTAGGGTTGATTGTATGCTTCCCGGGTGATTGGACTCACTTTGAAGGTGTAGTTGACTTTTAAGTTTTGTTTTTCCTTTTCTATCTATTTTTCTCAACCCTCTATGCTTCTCAAACAATATTGTATCATCATTTTGTTTGTTTTGTTGAGTCGAGAATATAATCTTCATGCAATTTACATATTTGGTTTGTCAAAATCAAACCCTATTTCCATTTCGAGCCCATATTAGCCAACATTAGAATTGATATAAGGAAGTTGAAGGGTTGGCCAATTTATTTTTTTATTTTGACTTTTATAAATCAGTGTCTAATAAATTTTTGGTCAATAAATTGGCCATTTGACCAATAAATCGCCGATGGTCAGTAAATTAGCCCTTTTGGCCAATTAGTAGACCATTATTGCCTATATATATTTTCTCATTCCCTTATTTGAACTCAAAAATTTTCATTAATCTTTTTAGATCATATATTATATATATGATATATCTTTTTAGGTTCTTCGTGGTTGCTTCGTGGGAGCCATGGGCAATATTGTGTCGATTTATATTGGGTAATTACTCTATTTTCCTCATTCTTGAATCTTGTGAAAAATATTTCTTTAAATAAACATTGAAAGATCTTTTCTCTTTCATCATTCATCAAACAAAAGCCCATATATCACAAGACCCTTGAGGTAGGCTCTATGTATTGGTGACTTTTATTTCTTCTTTTTTTTTGGGTTGCGGGGCCCACAGTCCCATTTCTAGTCCAGATTACAACCCAGTTATTCCTATACAACTAAGGGTCTTACTTTACTTATTTCTATACATGGATTAGTGTTTTTCTAGTTTCATGTGGTTCTAATCTCATTTGTGGTTTTTTTTCTTTTTGGTGCGCTCCTCGAGATCTTTTTCGACACTAAGCTAGCTATGACTTAATTTGTTTTGGAATGGGTATTGGTTATGCATAATAACGGTAAATGGCTATCTTAGGGTAGTTTTTCTTACATAATTCTTCTCATTGATATTCCATTCACCCATCTCCGCATTTTATCAGATTTCCATCTATTTCTTCTATCACTATGATTTGTTGTACCCTTTATACGTTTTTTTCACCAGACTCTAGATCGTAGTATGGCTAGAGAGGGAAATAACCTAGAAGTTGATCTCATAAGCTAACCCCCGGTTCTAGATAATGGCCGATCTGTCCTTCTATTGTGTTTTTTTTGCAAGCATGCGTGGTAGTTTGATTGTACAACCTTATTGGGTTTCACTACATCATAATTATATCAGAACGTGGGTCATAAACATACTAATATTTGGCCTACTTATAGGTACACTTTTTGTAACCACTTTATTATATGAAGATACTTTGCAAAATATAACTTGAACTAACTTATCTAAATATAAAAATAGAGTTTGAATAGTATATGCATATTTGCCATTACTTTCTGGTAGTATAGAGCTACGTTATAATGATATAGGCCTTATTTTTTGATCTTTCATGGGTTTAATAATTTTCCTTTATGGAAATAATTGACTTTTACTAAGATATCTTATTCGAACCATGCTTAGGTTTTGTCATCCTTTCCCTATGTTTCTTTCCCTAAGCTAGTTATTTAGATATTGTTTTGCATGTGGGATTGGATACCTCCATGGTCCTGACATCTGTGGCGATACGCACTAAATGGTATGTAGCTTGGGGGAGTTGTACACAAGGGGGATAGTGGTATAAAGAGATGTCTCCCGTGCTTCACTCCTAGTTTGGGAATATCCTAGGAAGGGTTTATGCTGCGACTATCTTTACTTTCTCATCACCCTATTGCATTGCATCTTTCATACTTATTTGCACCCTCTAGGCTTATGGAGGAAACCTTATTAGGTTCTTTAGTTATTTATATTTCCCTGACTTTAGGTTGGGGCGTCAAGTTTGTTTTTATTACGTAGTTAGAATTTTTGTTTGTCCCACTGGTAGTATGGGATTCCAGGAAGGGTATCACTTGCCGCTTTCTGCTGTTCTTTTCTGATCTAGTATCTTATCTCTTGATTGTATTACTTACTTACTTGTTGTGTTTCTTGAGTTTTTATACTTTATACTTATTATTGTTGCGTTGTAGCTTTAGATGCATGTTCTGTGACCTTCCACTTATTTTTGTTTAGACTTGTTACCTCATGTATATTAGTTAGTTGATCCTTTACCGCGCTTCTTTGTAGTAGCTACTTTTACTCCTTGTGTCTATATACAAGTGAGTTACTGACCTTCCTTATTTATTTGCTCCGTTTTTTCCTTTTTTGTTCTTGATTTTGCTCAATCGTCTTATAATACCTACTGGGTACCCGTGTTTGAACCAATGTTGCACTTCTACTTCTATTATCTTTATCACCTTTTCTATTTTCCTTTTTGGTTTTTGTACATTCCCTTAGCTTGTCGGTCCAAGACGTGATTTAGGATTTTATAATTGTGGGATATAGATGCCATCCCTACCTAGTTTTGGTGGTGACAGAGTGGTATCATAATTTAGGTTCACCTATGTATATGATGTAGGAGCAAGTGTCTAGCAGAGTTTTGCGGATCGGTATAGTGAGGTTTGTATCTGATCTTTTTGAGGCTACGAGGCTCTCTTATAAAAGACAACACTCTCTAACTAATCTCATTCATATCTTTTTATCGATTTTGATGAACTCACTCTAGCTTCATACTTTTGTAGATTGTTCGTACGCAAACCTCAAGAGTTGAGATTATGCTACCTTTCCCCCGCAAAGATCTTCGATTACGGTTTAGTGTAGAGCTAGATCCCATTGTCGAGGCCAAGCCACAGTTTCACAATGATTTCCTGCACAATAGATCTACCTCCTCCACAATTGCCTAGGCTTCCAGAAGAGGCTTGGAGAGGGAAATAGCAGGATATATACACCATTTCTTGTGGGGTTCCTATTGATGGGCCTAGTATTCTGTTAAAGGAACAGATCAGGTAATCTATCTCCTACAACACAGTCTATTCTCGTTATAGCGCGAGTTCCTCCTATATCACTGTCTCTTGAGGTACTGCTATCTCAGTTAGCCTATTGTCCCAATTATGACTTCCGATGATAGGAATATGCATAGTTACTTCAATCGTATGGGGAAACCGAGGTTTTCAATAGATTCTACACCGGACCCCTACAAGTTATTGGTTGATTGTGGGGAGACATTATTGACATTAGGGCTGAGAGAGTCCCAAAGAGTGTTTTTATTAGCTATAAGCTAGAGGGACCAACTATGACATAGTGGAGAGTGTATGTAACACCTTGAAATTATGTTAGGGGTTTAGTGTTCTAAATAAAGAGAGTGTGTGAAGTTCTATAAGAATCTAGAACATGCTCAAGGCCACACAGACTATAAAACGGTCTGTTGAAGGGTTCCACATACCATGGAGTGAACTGATGCACCAGTCTAGTGACTCCTCTTTTTCTACCTCTATTTGACGAAAAATTCCATGGATCAAGGAAGGTTTCAATTGTCTGTCGTTTGAATCGTGGGATTGGACCAAATTCCTCAAATAAAATTCTAACTGTAAAATGATCCCATGGGCCATTCTATAAACCGTAGAACAAAATAACAGTCCATGGAATGTACTGTTGTTTTCTTCCAATGTTCCTATTTTGGGGGATGCTTTTGTAGTCCATGGAAGGGTTCCATAGACCATGGAACAACCCATCAGAACCTTCTAGGCCTTGTTTTAATCCATTTTCTACCAGGGACTTTTTGATCATTCACCACTCTTTAATAAACAATCCTATGTTTTCTTAGTCCCTAAAATCAATGATATAATATCCTAACCTTTATTATTTCCCCTTATTCTTTCACAACTAACAAACAAGAATAAAAAAACTCATCGATCTTCTCCTCTCAAATATAAAGAACTCGGATTTGTAGGGCAGGTATCTTCTCCAAACATCTACCAAGGAATTCTCGAAGTTTCAAGTATGTCGATTCGTGAACAAGGGTATTATTCAAACTTTGTTCCCTAACCCTAAGTTAAATTTAAAATATTAAAAAATTTTCCTTGTTTTAAATTATTAACTTTCACTCCCATGTCGTGTAATTCTTTTCTATTATGATTCTCCATGTTAATTGAGTAAATTCTCATGAACCCCTATATTAAAATATCATGATTTAATTTTTCTTAAATTAGTCAAGATATGGTTAAAATGTGAATTTTACTTCTTCTAACTTGATAATCCTAGAGCATATGATTATTTGATGAATTCGAGTCACGAACATTGAATTTAAGAAATTTGTAAAATATTTACCTATGTTTTAGGATCAGGCATGGTTTCATTAAACTAAGGTTTATTTGAATAGAATTTTCCCAAAGAAATTGAGATTGGTATTTGATTAGTTTTTAATTAAATTTCTTTTGACTGGTCAAGTCAAGAGAAGAGCTATGTTTTGGGAGTAGTATTAACACCGATCGAGTTAGGTTGAAAGATCTGATCCCATAACTATGTTGCCAACCAAAGTATGACATGTTGCCTAGGAGGCATTATGATGAACCTTTTTAGTTAGATTCATTAGGTTACTTGTTATGTACTAAGCCTGTAGTAAGGGAATGTACTCTTTTTACCTGCTAGTTTACTGAATACCATGGCTTATCACATGGTCTTATGTGTAGGTTATAGAACCTCCCACAAAAGTATTGATGTCAGCTATTTGAAATCATTATTTATGAATTGAAATAAAATATGTTTCATACACTGTCAGTATTACTTAACTTCATCATGAATAACTAATATGAATTATAACAGATCATGCATTGCATGTCTTATTAATGGTTTATTATATATACACTATTCATGTTGATATTTACTTTTATTGACCTGCTCACGTTTACTCAGCATATTCATTATACTTACCGGATTCTCTTTTGTCACATGATTTCACATGTAGGTCACAACAATTGTCCTCACACTCATTGACCATATTTACTATTCTTTTTTTATCTAGAGACTTTGTGAGTTCCCATGGATCTAGAAGATTTCCTTTATTGCTTTATTCCCAATAGAGAAGTTTAGTATATTGATAAACTTAGTTATTTCATTCTAAGGCTAGACAGGGACTTGTCCTAGTAGCCTAGTATTTCAGTACTTATAGGCTTTGAGATATTTGATCTAGTGGTTCCTAATCTGGAGTTGTATTTATTACATAATGTTTAATATTTATTGTATGAGATGACCCACTATATTAAAATTTATTATTGTATCATACTTATGTTTATGAGTGAGTGATTAGTGTTATGATCCAGGTGTCCATCCGAGGCAGCTGAGAAAACTCAATATCTAAGGATGCCTTGTAGAGCCCCGAGGTTAACTCAATGGCATTACATACTCAGTATCAGAGCCTTAGGTTTAAATTTTCCTTGGATGTCTTAATGCCAATGTAAGGTAGAGTCTCTTTTGTGGGTGTGAATTGCAGCACAATTGTAACCGAGTGGCTTCTAAAAATTTAGGAAATTACACTTTGTTTCATTTGTTGTTTCATCAGGATTGGAATCAAGGTCAACAAAATCAGGATCTGCCAGTTCCTGAGCCACGAAATATCCAATGCTTAGTTTCACAATATACGACACTTTATCAACCAGAATGTTGTCGCCCAGTCTAAACAACAGTGAGCATATCTAGCCATTCAACTAGTTGTTCAGGGTGTTGGTGTGGCCAGACATAGAGATTTTCTTCGGATGCATCCCTCGGTCTTCTATAGTTTTAAGGTAGGATAGGACCTAGAAAGGTTCATTAGGAGGTAAAGAGGGTTTGTAATATAATGAGGGTGACAGAATTTGATGGGATGGATTTGGGCATCTTCCATTTGAAATATATATATCGATATTAGGTTGACCAATGGAAGAAAAAAAAAGTTGGAGGGTGCAACACCTTTTAGTTGGGATGAATTTCAAAAATCGTTCTTGTATAGGTTTTTTCCTAAGGAAATAAAAGTTAGAAGATTAGAGAGTTTCTAATTCTGGAGAAGAGCTCTAAGAAGGTCGTTATATATGGGATGAAGTTCACCCAACTATCTAAGTATGCCCAAACATAGTGGCTAAGATGTAGAATCATATGGACATCTTCGCTTATCACCTTTCCCTACACTTTGTAAGGGAAGATAGGGCAACTAGTTTAATTACAGGTATGTATATGGGTTAGTTGATTGTTCATGTGGAGAAAATAGAAGTGGATAAGGATAAGATGAGAGAAAACTTCGAGATTAAGAAGGAAAGGACTAGTTTAGTAGAGTAGAGTAAGTCAGTAATGTCAGCTTCTTAGGGTAGTATAACTAGAGGTTGATCTTAACCAACCTATTCAAAGTATAGTAAGAACTATCTGGAAGAGTGCATCCTTGGTGTGTGAATATGTTATAGGTGTGTCTATCCAAATCAAAAACTTTAGGAGTGCCCTTAAAAAGTATATTTCGAGTGTAATAAGCCCAACTATCTTGTTAGAGACTTCTTCACAGCTAGAGAAGGTGGGAATGTACCTCAGATCACTTGGTCTACACTAGTACTAGTGGATGACCCAGCTTTGTAAGGAGTTTTTTCTAGAACTGGTGTCACTCAGTGCATAAATATATTATTCAAGAAAGGTTGAAGACTGACCAGAGTAAGAAAAAGTCATGCATATGTAAGAAGAAGGGAGTTAGTTGTTGGTGTTGGCGATTAGGTGTTCTTGAAGGTGTCTCCTATGAAATGAGTCATGTTATTTTGCAAGAAGGGAAAGCTCAATATATGTTTCATTGGGCCATATAGTATTTTGAATTGGGTTGCTAATGCTGCTTACAAGTGAGATCTTCCGACAGAGCTCGCAGTAGTACATCCAATTATTCTTTCTTAATAGTGTATAATGGGCAACAGTACTATTAAAGATATCTTAATTTATGAGGAAATCCTAGTCAGAATTCTACCTAGACAGATTCACAAGATTTGAAATAAGGAAGTAGCATCAGTCAAAGTTTGACAGTACAATAAATCAGTTCAGGAAGCCACTTTGGAAGGTGAGGCAAGACAGTTTACGGAGACACTTTTGAAGGTGAGGAAGAAATGATGGAGATGTGGTCACACTTATTTCCTTTTAGTCCCACTTTAGTATGAGGTAATATCCTCTCATTCTATCTTTTCTTCTATATATGTGTTACATAAAACATATATAATAGGTAGTCTATATCATTGCATGAGTCCCAATGTGAGTACTTGTGCATTTATTAATGTATCCATGGTAGTTGGGGTGTATAAGAACTGCATTCATGTGGTTCAGCTGAGTTAAGGATAGAATCACTATTAGTTAAGTTACTTTGATTTTGTAAATAACTTTTTAAGTAATTTTGGCAGTTCGTTTGTCATTATTCCTTTTTACATAGATGAAATCTTCATCTAAGGATGAATGAATCCAAAGGGGAGAAATTGCAACACCTTATAAATCAGGGCAGGGGTTGAATTGGATAAATAAACAGTCTATGTGATGTTTTTAAAAAATTTAAGTACAGTCCCAGGTACCACAGACCATTCCACAAATAGTTGAAGGGTTCCACGGACCGTGGAACCAGTTAAATGAATTCCCTTTTTTGCCTCACTTTAAGGAACCATACAATGGACTATGGAAGGGTTCTACAATCTATCATTTGAGTAGTTGGATTGGAAAACATTCCTAAAAAAACTTGAAGTGTAGAAAGACCCTACAAGCCATTTGATGGACCATTGAATAATATGATGATCCTTGAAATAGAATGTCTCTTGCTTCATGTGCTCCAATTTTTTATTGGCTGGTTTCATGGCCTTTGAAACGGTTCCACTAATTATTGAAATGTTTTAAATACTGTGGCACCACACACGAAACCTTTCTTGCCTATTTTTTCATTCCCTACACTTTAATAAATAATATTATGTCATTTTAGGCCCTAATATCAAAGTTATAAAAACCCCAACCTTTATTATTTACCGTCATCCATTTTTAATATTAGAATAAAATAAAAAATGTTCATTCATCTTCTCCTCTCAATGTAAAAGAACTAGGGTATCCACAACATCCATCTTCTGCAAATTTACATCAACGATTTAAGAAAATTTCAGGTATGTGTCTTCATTAATAAGGGTATTCTTCCATCATTGTGCCCCAACCCTAAGTTGAATTTACAATCTTGTAAATTTATCCTTGTTAAAATTTTTAACTTCCATTCCCATGTTGTGTAATTCTTCTCTATTATAATTCTCGATAGTACTTAAGTAAATTCTCATGAATCCTTACATTAACATACCATGATTTATTATTTTTCTTAGTTTATTTAAGATATGGTTAAATTGAAATTTTACCTTTTCTAACTTTAAAATCTTAGAGCATATGATAATTTCGTGAGTTTGAGTAATATGAATTGAATTGAGAAATTCCTAAAACAATTACCTAAGTTTTAGGCTCAGACATGATTTCATTAAACTAAGGATGATTATACAATAATTTTCCCAAAAAAGTGCAAGACATGATATTTTGAACAATTTTTTACAAAAATAACTTTAAATTGGTGTGGTGAGGAGCAATGTTCTATTTTGGGAGTAGTACTACCATCGAGCCAATTAGGTTAAAAGACCTGGTTCAATACCTATATTCATAACCATATGATAACTTATTGTCGAAAAGGAATTAATATGAAACACCCTTCTTATTTGGATTTTCTAGGTTACTTGTTAGGTATTGATCCTTTGGTGGGGCAAGGTAATCCCTTAAACTTATAGTTTTCTAAATTCTATGGCTACTCACATGGTCTCATATGTTGGTTATAGAACCTCCCACAAATTATTTTATGTAAGATATTTGAAATTATTATTTATGAATTAAAATAAAGAATGACTCTTACAATGTCAGTATTATTTTTCTTCTTCGAATAACTGATTTGAACTGTAATCAATCATGTGTTGCGTATCCTATTCGTTGTTCATTTATACTTGTACTGGTGAAGTTGATATTTTTTATTATTTTCCCTCTCTCACTTACTAAATATATTCGATGTACCATAATAATCTTTTGTTGCATGATTTCACATTTTGGTCAATACATCCATTCTCACACTCATGGTTTATCACATTTACTAATTTTATCTTTCTAGAGATTTGGTGTGTTCCCATATATCGGGAACATATCCTTCATTGCTTAATTCCCATTAGAGAAATTAAGTCTATTGATACATTTAATTATTCATTATAAGGCAAGCTGTGGACTTATCCTAACAACCTAGTTTCAGTACTTATAGGCTTTTATATAGTTTATTTAATGGTACTCGACTCAGAATTTTCTTTATTATTTTGTGTTTATTCTTTGTTATCTAGCATGCACTACTATCTTAGACTTTATTATTGTATTATGTTTCAGCTAATGAGTGGGTGATTAGAGCAATTCATGAGGTAGGTGTTCATTTGAGGCTGATGGGGAAACTTAGAATCTAAGGATGCCTTGTGGCACCTAGGGGGTAACTCTGGGGTGTTACAGTGTATCAAGAGGGTAGACTAGTGGGATCACTGCCTATGACATCTAATCAATTTTTAGAGGCCTTTAGGGAAAAGTATGTTCATTAAAGCATCCGAGGGAGACTTATACGTCAGTTCGTTAGTTTGTATTAGGGGTCTACATCAGCTACTGAGTATGAGGGCTTTTTAACTAAGCTTTTAAGATATGGGGCTTCTATGATGTCAATTGAGGTGAGTCGGTTCGCTGATTCTCCACTAAGTTGAGAATAAAGTTTGAAATGGAGGTTAAGATATTATTTTCAAGTGGGAGGTCATTTCTATATATCTTTGATCACACTTGTGCCATGGAAGGATACCATCATTAGGCCCAAATGTGAAGTGATAAGAGACAACACTGCCAAGGAAATTTTTGTGGTACTTGGTCTGTAGGTAGATGGTACAATAGGCACAGGACCCAGTATCAGCAGCAGCAATAGTCTCAATAGGGTTAGTCTAGTAGAATGGTTGAAGCTTCAGTTCATTCAGCCAACAAAAGGCAGAGTAGTCAAACAATTCATTCCTCTAGGGGCACATCTCTGGGGTCTCAAGGTCATGGTCGGCAGAGTGGTACTTTTTTTAGCTTTGGTCGAGGCAAGGCTTAGGGTTTCTATGAGTATGTAGAGTTGGGCTATAATGCTAGAGAGTGCCCACAGATTCGAGTTATTTTCCTAATAGTACAGGTCGTAGAGCCTCTTCAGTTTGTACAACCACTGGCTATAAGTGGTCAGTCAGTTGCTCGAGGTGTCCCTGGTGTAGGTTAGAGGGGCATAGGAGGGGATCAAGGGAGATATCAACAAGGTGCTAAAAGTAGTCATATTTATGCTACACCTTATTGAGCCTAGGCAAAGGATTTTGATGTTATCTTCTCAAGTATATTATTTGTTTTCCTCTAGCTGACTATTATTTATTTTTTGCCCCTTTGGGTTGTATCTATCTATTGACTGTGTTATATTAACGCTGCACAACCATGATACCAGGTTTAGGGGTTTATGTATGTACTATTATTTTGTTCCTTATCCTGTTCTTTACTACTTCTCTTTTATTCATCTCCATTTTTCTTTTTCTATTATTGGTTTGGATATCGGCCCATTGCCTGTCACTCAAGGCCATGATTTATACCTTTATACTAGTGGGATGTAGATTCCACCAAAACTTGATTTTGGGTCATGACACTATTCTTCTTCTACTGATCGAACTAGATCCCAACAAAGTCCTTGAGCTAATTTTTTTGTAAGATCTACTTTATACACTTCCTTTACATGAAAAAATACTATGACTTTCTTTATTGAAATTCTATGTATCCTTACCCAACTTAGAAAAAAAAACATAGATGGGTGCATCCTGAGAAACTCATGGATTCTGGTGGTGACTTGAACACCTTGAGGACTTGCACCTTTTGCTCCCTTCTAATTCACTTGCACTATGACTGCTCATGCTCACATCTAGATGACATTCCTTAACTTAGTATTGGTTATGTTATCAGGCTAAGCCACACGAGCTAGAGGGGCCTCATTCCTAGCTTGATGTGGGAGTCTCAGTGATATACATGGAGGAATATCTAAAAAATGTAAAATGCGAATTAAGAGGAGTAATTGAGCTAAGCTCTATATCATGCTACATGACATTAAAGAAGGGAAATATTATTAAATGCTTGGTATCCTCTCTATTATAAGTGTGTCCCACTACACACTTTTAATGATGACTTTAATAAATGCGGCTTTTATACATCCTACTAGTGGTCGGGCCAAAGATTTTATGAAGGATGTCCAAACATTGCATATAGTTAAACAATTGACGAATGGGCGCACCAAATTTTAAAGTTAAATAACGTAATAATAATAACTAATTTTTAATGACTAAATGTATAAAAATGCTAAATTTTTTATTATTTTTTAAAGGAATTGTGGAGCCTTTTTTACTTTTGGTAGAGTTACCAAAAGCTTTTAAGATTTATTTATTAAATTAAAAGAAAAAGAAAGTAAAAAAATTGTTTTAAAATCACAAAACCTTTATTTTTCCTTTATATTCTTATGTTGTAGATTTATAATTAACGATTATTTTAATAAGTATTACTGTATTAATTTAAATTTATTTAAATAGCAAAAATAATTTATTAACTAAATCTAAAAAAAATATGATATTAAAGAATTAACTTATCAATTAATTCTTCTTGGTAAGCTATAGTATGTTTTTAACTGCTATAAAAAGGGTAAAAGGAAATACAACTAACAAACCTACGGGGGATCGAACTCACGTGCTCCTTGCACAAAAGTTTTTCCTGCACACCTTAAACTGCTGGGCTGCAACTCCTTCTTATTTCAAGGGTTTTCAGAATTCAAAATAATATGATATACAGTAGCGTTTTACTTTTATGCACAATATAATTTTTTTGCTAAGAGTGTTTGCTTGACCACCCTTAGTGGGTTGTAGCTTTACCTTGCATCCTAGGACTTTTGAACGTAGTGCTCTGATACTAAGTTTTTCCAACCTAGAATGTGCACCCAGGACAAGACATGGAATAGAACCATGACTGGCCTTAAATTAACTGTTAGATTTGACACATACTAATTCATATCATGAAAGTTAAGCTGAAACACAATCAAACTAAAGAAACAAAGAAAAAAACCAACAAGTAATGATATAACATAAGTTATAACTAAATGAACAAAGCTAAATATTGTCTAAAATCCTCGAAAGGCGTCTTACAGGTTGTTGGTAGAAACCCCCAGAGAACTGTAAGATTTTATACCTTAAAGAAAATAAACACTAAAGGCTATTCTAAACTATATGTTTGTCCTTAGAGAATGAGGATTCACTGACTAATTTACTAAGTGTAGAGTCCAAGCTTTCTGTGATCATGGGAAAGACCACTTGACCTATATTATGAATCTATGCACTGGAAAAATATATGGATAATATTTTGAATGAACTAATATGTGAGAAAGCAATTATTTATAAGTCATATTGAAACAGCATGTGAACTGAAATGGGAACCAAAGTGGGATCATCAATGTAAAATAAGTAATACCTAATTTGTACTAATTAACATTTGTAGAAAATTAAAACTAAAGGACTACATACATATTAAATACTTAAATTGCACTCATAAGGTATAACTAGTGAGTTGTGTAACTCATAAATACTATATTGCTATTTTACGCTGAACATTGTGGAGGTTCTATTAATAAACATAAATCATATGAGAAACCAAAAAGTTTAACACAAATAAATAGTGGGGAGGGTGAACTATTCGGGGAAAAACTATCAAAGCAGTCATGACACAAAAACTCAAATCGTGATGGCATCCCCTACCCTCCGATAGACAAGCGCAATCTCTAATCCTCGAGGTACAAGCAATGGGCTAGTAAAAATAAGCAACAAAAATAAAACAATAAGGAGTAGGTTGAAGAGATATATATACACAAAAAAACATGTTAAAAACCTCCCAGGAATGGTTACCGTAAAAAAATAGATTAACTACATAAGAGTAATCAAAAGATAATATATTAATCTTCTCCAAAAGGAGGTAAATAATAAATCGGTCTACTCTGAACAAGGAGAAACACGACACAGGTTAAGAATAGGCTCATCCCGAATGCTAGACCTTTACCTTCGAAATCAACATGGCCCTCTACTCAACACAAGGTTGTCTCTTGTAAAGGTCCACACTAGTATCTGCACCATGGAAACGGTATAAAATTTTAGCATGAGTACCAACAACACAAGATACCTAATAGGTATAATTGAATGAACAGGCCCCACCTTCTGGGAGCCCCGCTTCGAAGGTCCTCACCTCTATAATGCCAATAGAGTGGTCCGTACACCAGAGGTCCATACCTTCTAATAAACTGCAGGGTCCATG
>JBDJHY010526325.1:0-16998 GCA_039654485.1 Withania somnifera
GGGGTCGTTCCTGCATTCTAGTTTCCCCATCAGTGAGGTAGCTCCGAAGACCTTTCCTTCACCACTACAAATCTAGACCTGGCAGGCCATGGTCGCCCAGTTGCCTTTTCTCTGCCACAATGGGATCATACCTACGGTCATGCAGTTGGAAGCCTATATATATCTCTTTCTTCTCCTTATTATTTATCCACTCCAAATCTCTCTATTGTTGCGACCTTGAGCTGGTGAAAGTTAAATTTTGAGCTGAGAAAAGTGTTGGAAGCTGCTTGGGGAGCATTATTGATCTTCTCCCTCGTATTTTCTCTAGGTAATTCCCTTGAGTTCACCATCTTCTTCCATTATGATTTTTTTTTTATTTTCTTACACCTTTTAAGCTTGACTTCTCCTTCTCCTTCATCCTTCATCATTTAGAGATCAATTTTGTCCTACGCACTCTTTAAGGTAGGCTATACATGCTGGTATATTCAAATTATTTTTCTTGACTATGGGGCCCATATGACCCTTTTTAGTCCCTATTTCGAACCGATTTCCTTTACACAATATAGTTATCATTCATTTTATTTTCACTCCAAACCTCTATTTTTCTAGTTTTGAGTTGCTCCGTAAGTTTTAGCTGTGTTTCAAGGTTTTCATCATGCTTATCATGGTTTTTTGTTGGCGTCTAGGTAGACTAGGTTTCCTACTCTCTAGATTGGGTTTATATTAATTACTGGGTTCCATCCAGTTGGTCGGATGAAATGAGTAGTTAGTATTCCTTTAGTTCTCTTTTTCATGCTTGTATACCCTTTTCGGGGCCCACATAGGGTCATTGGTTGTTGTAGACTAGAATTAGTGAACGGATGTTGTGTCGATGTAGTGTTAGTGTTAGGCTATTGGTTGATATTTAGGTGAGATGTGTGCTTAGCTGGTGGTTTATGTACTTTCCTAGACTTTGAGCACGCCTTCTATTTTCCTTGGTTGTTTCTACATGCATGCATACAATAGTAAGGATGAAGGGTGGGGCCCCTAGTGTGGTTTACTACTTGTGAGGGTTAAAGGCTATAATAAAAAGGGTATTTTTCTGAACTAAATCTGAAAAGGTTTTTATGACTTGTTTTCTCACAAATAAAAAATGGTACTAGATATTTTCAAAAAGATATAACTAAAACTTGGTTCTCTGATACTATGTATACTACGGGGTATTTGGGCGAAGCGGGTCCTACGGGGTACTGTTAGAGTTGGAAACTCCCTTTAGGGAAGGGCCCCTGAGTTTTGATTCGGAGAGGGGGTTCCCAATAAAATGAGGTTCCTAGCTTATGATTGTAGAGGTCGGACTTCCAGGGCGCGACTCTTGGAGGGCGGAGTTCCTGGTGTTGGTTTTAGAGCGGGGCTCCTAGCAGGTAGGTCCTGACATAGTGGTTTTAGGTGGAACCTACAAGGCTTCTAGTTTGAGAGCATTAGTTTAGTTCTACGCCCTTGCATTCATCCTCTTAGCGCATGTTTGTGCCTTGCAGGATGATGGATGAGGTCACGCTTGGTCTTATTTCCCTAATTATGCCTACCAGTAGAATGGGGCATCGCATAACTTATGTTTGTTTCTTTTCTCCATGTATCTAATGGTGGGATAGGGAACTACTTGGATTTAATTTGTAATCTACTTTTCTTTTACGCTTACGCTTTCATTTCACTTATTTACCCATTTCTATTGTCGTTTGAGTTGAGCTAGATACCAGGTATGCTTCTGTGGACTTGTGACTTGATATAGGTATGGTAGCTACGCTTTGTCTAGTCAGAGTAATTAGACTTGTGTTAGTTACTTTCACTCGATTTACTTATAGTTATTCCTTACTTTCTATATTGTCTTGCTTATTTTCATCTGACCTATTTTACTTACTTGATGTATCCTACTTGTATTTGATAGAGACCGGTCAATCGATGATGCCTACTGGGTATACTGGTTTTTTGGTGCTCATGATGCCCTTTTGTACCATTTTTTGTGGTGCAGGTACTAGCAAGGGTCATTGTAAGAGATGGGATCATGCAGAGTAGGTGTACTAGTGGACTTCAGAGATCACGGTGAAATCCCAACTTCTAGGCTGGGCCTGTCTCCAACTGTGTTGAGATTCTGCCTTATCTTGTTCAGGGCAAATATTCTTGTATATTACCTCCTCTTGGAGCATTGTATATATTATTTTTGGTCACTCTTATGTATTTAGCACCATCTTATATTAGTCACCAGTTCTAGGAGGTTTTGTATATATGTATTTTGTTGTATATCTCTTTTATCTTACATTTACTACTTATATTTCTCGTTGGTTCGCTGGTATCGTCCTATTGCTTGTCACTCTGGGCCTAGGGGTTGGCAGGCACACTGGTGGGACCGTAGGTGCCATCATGATCTATTTTGAGGGTACTGACATAGAGGTTTATATACTAACCCTTAATATGCAAGCCTCTTGAAGTTATATGACCTACTCTTTGTCTAACTTCTAATGATCATAGCTATATCATCCTAATTAATGGGTGTGGCGATAAATCCTACTGAAGTTTGGGTTTTCCCTAGACTCTAAGGATAATATGGTTCACCCATCACGGTTCTCCCATCACGAATTCCCTTGGGCCCACCTCTCCTCCTAAATCAAGCCATGAACTTGGGCTCTAGCAGCTCCTACGGGTATCTCATTGGCCCCTACAATGATCTCTTCCATACCATCTGAAAAAAGAGTGAAGTGAATTGAGATATTTATGAAACTGATAGCAACAAAGTGCACTAGAAAGAATCAAGCAATTAGTGTTTCCTAAAATTGCACTTTATCCTTCCTAAGATAGGATACAAATGCCTAAATACCAATTTTCGAGACTCTACTAAACACCTGCCTCTGTATGAAGGATACCGGTGAACTTAGTATCTTGTACCACTTGGTCACGACCCAGACATGGGTCATGATGGCTCCTATAATTACCCACCTGTAGGCAAGCTTGTACCATAGCCAGAGCGACAAGCAACAATACTGAACCAAAAATAATAACACAAAAGTATAAGAATAAAAGAAGAGAAGGGGTATATTTATACAATAGCAATTCAAAAACCATCCCAAGTTCTCGTATTAGTGGGCAGTGGAAGCATATAAATACAAAACAAAGTACAAACGTTGTTATACAAAACAAAATAGACAAGTTGTCTCTAAATACAAGAAAAGACAGAGCTACTACTGGTGGAGACGGGTTAGCCTGAATTCTAACATCTCATCGTGATCTTTGGAGAATCAAAAAGAGGCATATCACAATCAACATCCATAAAGATGAATCAAACTAGGTCTTGCATCACGAATAAGATATAGTAGTGTAGCATGAGTACCAAACACAACAGGTACCTAGTAGGTATCATAGGCCGACTATTCATGCATAATATATAAATAAAGCGATAGATATTTCCATACTAACAAGACAAGCTAAACTCTATAGGCTGCAATAGAGATAACCTAAGAGATCTTAGAGTAAAAAAGAGGAAAACTAGCTAACTAATAGGTATGCACTAAATAGAAAACAAACTATAAGTGTAAGCTACTTGAAGGAGATATGTAAAGTAAAACTTACATAACTTGGTTGTTTGAAGAAAAGAGAAATAATAATAGGTAAAATTAAGCTACATGGATACAATAGAACTAGTATCTAAATCCAAGATAGTAACAGATAACTAACTATCATAGAAACATCACAACAATTTTAAGATAAACCAAAGGGATTACCGAACCAGGACTAAAAAAAAGCTAGATGATGAGCACAAACTATAAAGATATATGAAATGTAAAGTATAATCTATCTAGAAAAGAAACAACAAGGTGGTAACATGTCAATTAAAGGAAAACTCATCTAACAAACAATGACTAGAAAGTAAGACTAAATAGGAAACTAGCTATGATGCTTAAGCTACATAATAAGCTATATTAGAACCTAGAATGATCTACTAGGACTTCGATGCAACAACATAATAAAGGAGTCAAATTCTACTACTAGAGCATATGCATCGCATGATAAAGGAACTAAAGCCTTATCAGGAAAGTACAACACACATTTAATAATCGAAAAGTAACAACTAAGAATATAATATATCAAATAAAAACTAACTAATCCCCATAAGATACGTAGGTACACTCAGTTCAACCAAAGTAACAAAAACCTATTTGGCCCTCGTAAGGTCTGTAGGTACACCAAATATCAAAGAACCAACTGGCTTTTCCCATAAGCACGAAAGACACAATAAGTATGCGAAAAGAATATAATGCAAGGGGTGAAGGAAAAGTCACCCATCAAACCTGAATGTTCCTTTAGCTCGGGGCTCGATAGGTAGGACTTATGAGAGACTATATGCATATACCATTATCCAGTATATCCCTCCTCCAAGATTCACGTTGCAACCTAAAATGGCAGGACGAGTAGAGGGCATAATCTTACCATGCCTAACATCATAAGTAAATAATTTGAATTTATATAGGGTCCCATTCTCCGAGACCTTCTTAAGACCCCGCCCTCAAGTAATATCCAAGCCATAATTGAATCAAGAGATATCAGTGACAACAATCAAATCATTACTTATGTAGAAAAAATAGCTCCATACCAAATGAGTTAGTCAATGAAAAACTTATAAGTATAGTAAAATCTCCAACTATGTTTAAGTCTGTTAAAAGCTCATTTTCATTAGCGATTTTCTCTTTGTATGTATATGTACATATATATATACACATACCATTATGCTCATATTAATAGATAAGTTTATGTCCCAATTACCCAATGCATGCTCGTGAAATATAATTCACCCCAGAATCATCTCAACATGGATCAATATTATCATTCTCAAGTTTAATGAGTTTGCATCCTCAATTATACCATTACAGATTAGGAATAGATCATGATAGACATTTCAATTCTTCAACAACATATAAGGTTCACGAAGAACATTAACATTATAATAACTACCCAAACTGTACTATGTAGGATTTAGGATTCATTTTAAAGATCCATTTCATACTCAAATAGGGTGACATATAAGATCTCTAGTACAATAATCCATTAATAAAATAGATGTGATATAAAAGGATAGGTGATTTGCAAGGGGAAAAGTACAATCCTAAACCCAGTCCTAATTTTTGGCCAGTCACAATATCTATACGATATACACACAGTCTAATAAAATAAAAGTCGTAACTTACTTAGAGGCCAGAAAAAATAGCATGTATGGGGTGCTAAATCTTGAAATCCACAAATCAGATCAAACAACTCTAAAACTATCAAAATAACAACATGTAAATTAATAAGAGTGAAATAAGACATATATTTCTATTTGATTGAAATATGGGCTAAAAAGGAGCATATATGCCCTGTAGCCTGAAAAATAAAAACAAAAGTATTGAGAGGTAGGCCTTATCTTGAGGAACCTATGGTTAAAGTTTGAGCCAATTCGGGCTATGCATAACCCGTCAAATAGCCTAAAAATGTTTATGGTTAAAAAAAAATTCCAGGTATTTAAGTGAAGGACTAGAAGGAATCTAATCAGAATTGAAATAAAATGTTGATACTCAGGTTGTTCAAGCTACCATAAATAATTTCCAATGAAACCCCTCAAAATTAGAGCTTCAAGAACCAATTATGGAGTTTTGTTCATGCAAACTAAATTGAAAAAACCATGGGAGAAAAATATATTAGAATGCCAACCCTTGATCGTGATCATATCAGGCTCAGCATATTGCCAAGAGCATATCTGGATCAAACCAGTGTAATTTTAGTCAGCTCAGGGAGATCATGCCTAAGGAAATGGAAGCTAACTTTGGACGATCACGTCAAGCATTATGATCACATAGAACACAAAACCCTACCCTATCAGGATCCTACTCCCCACACCGTGATTTTTATGTGCACCACCTATTTCCCAAACTTAGAGATTTATTGATTTAACCCTCAGGGTGGGTTTAGAGTTTGATAATTGTAAATAAAATATGATAATATCTTAGAAATGATATTATGAACTCAACAAAAAATAAATATCAGAGGTTGTTTTATGAAAATATTAACCAAGGTCAACCATAACCTTAGATAGGCTAAAGGCCAATCGAGCCTTCAAAATGAGCTCGGCCTCCTCAAGAAGTGTACCAATAACTCCACCAGTCCAAATTAAAATTATGGAGCTGAAGGAAGTATCATAATTCCAATTCAATCCTCCAATCTCTGAAAGTTGACTAAACTCAAACTTCTAACTCTAAATGAACTGTTATCTCGTCAAACATCTTAAAAGGCAATGAAAATCTTTAAGATCTGGACCACGGGTCCTTCTAGATCAAAAAACATGTTTTAGAGCTAATTGACTATCGAAATTTTATTTTGAGAACTCCTTTAAGGATATCACTCTCAAGTTTCAAATTCAAAAGTTAAGATCTCAAAATAGGAAAATTGAGATTAAACATACAAGAACTACTAGAGAACTAGACTACCAATCTCATCAAGTCAAAAATGACTTGGAGCAGCAACAAAAAAGCTTTAAACACAAAAAACACAAAAAAATAAGATAATATCATCGAAGGATCATTACACTATCCTAGAATTTCATGCCCAATTCTTTAAAAATTGCTTTATATGCTTAGTCAAATTCTATAAAAAACATCTTATATAATGTTATGATTTTTAAGCTAAGTTACTGATTATGATTTAAGATTGTTTTACAGAGCCATAAACTGTATGTTAAAGAATATATGTCGTAGATAAAAGATTTTAACACATGACTTATAATATGGAATTTAAGACCAAACTCATAATAAGTATGGTTTTTTGATAATTAATTTGAACAAAGACTCATGATATAATTTTAAAAAGTTTCTACAAGATAAGTTTGTGAACATATAATATGAGGACATATATTTTTAGGAGTATTATTTAGTAACAAGAAGGCATGAGTTTATAGAACACATCATCATATCACGTATTTAAACATGGATGATAGCCCAAGTGGCTCAAGTATGGATCAACATGTCATATTACGTCCTATTCCCCGATATGTTATAGGGAAGCTTTTCAAACTTGGGTAAGACGTTGGATCATGAACTCACATGGTATATTTCGGTTAAAAGAACTCCAACATATTTATAACTTTGTGACTTCATTATTATGTATATGAAAGAATCTTTGTAAGAAATTTTTTGCTACATATTTCACTTTAGATTTTTAGTTTTAATTAAATCTTTTAACGTATGATTTATGGCACCTGGCCACCGGTTTTGCTAAACGTGCTTTATAAAGATTTTCTTATAGTTTACTTTCTTTTTTGTCTTAATTGCTCAGTTATTATGTCTAGTAATTCAGTCTAATCCTATTGATTTAGCCTTTCGGTTGCAATTATGATCCTGTTATCAAGGTACTTTTCATCTTATTGTTCTGATAATCTGTAATCATGATTTCATATCATATACATGCCTTAGTTTTTTAGATTTATCAGTTACCGATATTGTTTTGTGTAGCTTTATTACGTATAACACATATATCTTTTGGCACTACATCATTTTATGATGCAACTGTGCATATTTCAGGTGCGTGATAAGACTCTTTAATAGGCTCAATCTCCTAAGCTTTCAATAAATCCTATTTATTTTAGAGGACTTAGTTGTAGTCTAATTTAATAGTTTGGTTTTTTATTAATAAAGGTAGTCAAGGTATTGTCCCGATGAATATTATATGTTAGTAGAGTGTTTATAGACTGTCTGTCAATAATTGTATTCAATTCTTAAATAACTCTAGGTTTCGGTCAGTGAAAATTTATTTTATTTTTATTTATTAAAAAAATTCTCTCATGCTTTAGCTTCTGCATTATATTTTAATGTATATTTCATATTTCATGTCAATCCAAGTAGTTCACTCAGACCACTTGTGGTTTCAAATGTACGTTACATTCAGTATGTAAACTCAAGTTATGACAAAACTATTTTCTCGTCGTTTACCTCTTCGTTTGTCTTGAAATAAGATTTGAATGGAGTGCATGGCTAGTAGCTCCATAATCTAGCCATCATTCTTTATTTTTGTCATTCATAAGAATTTCATGATCTTACTCTATGACATTGAATTCTTCTTGCTTTATCTTTCTTGCCTTCGTGATATTAACAAAATCTATCCAATTGTCCGATCATATCAGGCACGAAGCAAGGTCATCTATTCTTCTTACAAATATCATTCTTGAGATCAATTATTTTTTCTTTGTCAAAAATCTTGATCCCATTGCGAAAATTGTTAGCATTTGTTTTACAAAATTTGATAGATGTGGAACTTTCAACTTAATGCATTTTTTTTCAATTATGAACCATCAAATATCTATTTCTAGCCTCATCCTCAATCTAAATATCGCTAAAGTAATTGATTCAGATACAAAGACCTTGTCTTCCACTTTAATTTCATCCCATAATCTCAATCCAAAAGAAAGGGATGACCAAGATACTGTTGAAATAATAGAATAAATTATTTTTTCTTAGTATGAATACAAAATTATTTGTAATGATCCTTGAGGTTACTTTTCTATTTCTATGCATTTTGATCATTTTTCCCTTATCAATTATGCTAAAATAAGTTTGATTTTTATGGTTGGTTCAGGAACTGAATGAATTTCAGTAAATTTTTGGAAATTTTGAGTTTTGAAGCTTTAAAATGAGGACTATGAAACTCTAGCAGTTATTTGGAGTTCGGGACCTCAAAATGAAAGTCTGTCAGTTGCATCAGCTCAAAATATTGATTTTGGTCAATTAGGACCTTCATTTCTTGTTTAGCCCATTGGTGATTTTGGGTGCTTTGACGGGATAAAGTTAAAATTTCTAAGGAATTGTTGACTTTGGTCAACATTCATAGTTAGAGTGCCTGGATTTGAAATTCAATAATTTCATTAGATTTGGGAGGTATTTTTTAGCCTAGAATATTGTCTCTTATATTTTTCGTAGGTTCAGGGGCATTTTGGTTATTTTGGTGTATTTAGTATAAGAATGAACCCTTTGAGGGTATCTGGTCGAGGAGTATGGTTGCATATATGGTTTGTTTATATAGGGTTCCAAATGAATCCTTAGGGTCCATACAAAGTTATTTTGTTTCCCTTTAACTGTTATTTTGTTGTTTTTGTCTAATCCACTGTTGCTTCATCATGTTCATGCCCTCTACCTTGATCTCAATGTATATGATTCCTGTGACCCACGTTCACGATTACTGGAACACGATCGAGAGGTGGAAGGGAAATTGGTCATCCCATTTGCAGTGCTTGACTGCATTCGTGATGAAGTAAATTCTCTATGTGGCCACAATCACAACTTGCCTTCCATGATCCCAAGGAAGAGTTGGGTTCATTGTGTTACCCTAAAATAGAAATTTCATGAACATTCACCATATTTCAAGAAAAATATGACTCTAAAATCCTATTCTAGTATAGTTTGGTCAAGGAATTCGAAGATAATTATTGGGTAACGATTCTAAATCATTTCTCACCAATTTTTAATAATTTTATGTCCTTGTATTTTTGTGTTGGTAACTAGATTGTGCACGTTCGGAGGCAATTAGAAAGGAAAAATCTCCCGAGTGACTTTGTTCTTCAAATCTAACGCCAGTTGACGTTTCTTTGGTCTTTCTATAAAGTGTCAATGATTGTGTGATAGATTACTATAATTTGATAGAAATGGGTATATTCGGGGTGATAATATCGAGTATGTTGTCCGTAAAAATGAGAAAATTTGTGATAATATAACTTTGTGAGAAATTGTTGAATTATATACTCGGTTTGAAATATAATTTTCTTTGGTTTTGACCTATGTCATCGAAAGTGATATGTTGGTTTAAAATTTAAGCTGTATTATGTACTATTATTGACCTTAACTGTGATGATTTGTTGATACCATTATAATAAAGATTGTAATGCCTATTGAGGTTATTTTGAGGCAGTAAAGATTATCCTTGATAGTGAATGCCCATAAGTGGATGATATTATTATTTTTGAATTTGGAATTGTGATATTACCATTATTGTATATGATACTCGCTCACTTTATGACAATTGAATATAAGACTTGAACTATGTCTTGTGAGCAATGGAAAATAATTTGATAAATGGTACAAGGTTCATTTTCGGATGTATGACTTGGTATATAGTATGAGATTCATATATGGACGTCTAAAATATTTATTAGACCATCTGATGCTCATTCCTCAAAGGTTGAAAAATGTTTAGTAAATAGATCTTGCTAGTCCTTCATGGGTCCTGACTGAAACAAAAATAAATTCTAGCATATGTGCACAAGAGAAGGACATGCATTGAGCCACTTGCATTATGCATTTCTTTCATTGGTGAGTGGAATTGACTATTTGTCTGTTTTGACTAATTTCTTGAGATTATCTTATATTGAGTGATGACTTGGGATTATTTTTTAGTTGCTAATAACTTTCGACTATCTAGTTTCTAAATGACTTCGTGATACCTCATTTGATACTTATTATCACAATTTGATCATAGAACATGTGTTTCATGATTTGGGGTATTGAGCATTCTTTCGTATTGGTATATTATGGATTTATACTATTGACTAGGCTATTGTTAATCCATATTTAAACTATTATAGGTTGTAGTATTGGATGAACAGTTGTGTGTCAGGGGATTTCTTTTTCTCTTTGTAGTTAGACTAGCCGAGGATGCTGCGGGGTACCATTGTCTTATACTCACTTATTGATTTTTGCATTTTTTTTGCAAGTGTTGAGGTCCAATTTTAGTGATTATCTCTCCACCAGTCCAGGAGGAGTTTAAGGATTCGTACGTAGTTGATCATTTCTTCATTAATTGCCAAATACTTCTCTTGTGTTTTTATTTGATAGTTTCTTTACTTATTGAAGACCCTTTATTACCTTTAAGTTTTCTTGTAAAGAATCTAAAGAGGTTTTTCTGTAGTGGAAACCGGCTCAGAGATTTATATATATACATGTGGTTTTTCACGTGTAGATTGTGTTATGTATTTTACTTTTACATTTACTTCATTTTTAGTTAGTTCGGCTAACCTATTGGGATGGGAAAGTAAGTTCCATCATGACTGGATTTCAGATTGTGAAAAAAATTGTACAAATTCCCTAGGTTCATAGATTCCCCTATATACCATCTATGTTTAGTAAAGTCTCGTTGATCATTGTAAAAACATTTGTTACTTATCCTTGAGAGGTTACAGAACTCTAATAAAATATCCCTTCATTCTTTCATTTCTATCTAGCATTGATGATTCACGTGTGCTAAGTCCTTGCATGTTTTTTGATATATAGTGAAGACGACAATTTCTATTAAAAGATATGAGCAGGATATTTTGTTGCCCGTTGCTCGAGGTAGAGGCAAGGCTAGAGCTAGAGATAGGGGTAGGGATAAGGGAGCGTCCGGATCTAGTTAGAGGACGATCTAGAGCTTCCTCCCTTGAGCCGTAGGTTGAGAAGTATGAGGGAAAGTTCCCTCATGAGTACATAACCTTCTCGATCTACAAGACACTTTACTCAAAGTTATAGGGGCATCAGAGAGTATGACGTAGGGTGGTATACCGTATGGGTTTCAGACTAAAATAGAGGTGGAGACCCCAGAGAAGAGAGAGATACATGTAGTTCATGTCGAGTGGGCCATCCACCAACAACTCTAGTTCAGTTGGGTCATCCACCTATAGTTCGTGTCTCAATAGGACAACCGCCATTTGTTTAGGGATAGTTGGGAAACTGCTAATCACTCATAGGGTGATGAGTTATCGATCCTAGGTTTTAGGGCTATATGTGAAGTCATTGAAGAGATGTTTAATGACTAGAAGAGGAGATATTAGAGGTTTTATAACATAGACCTACCATAGTTTTAGGGTAGGTGGGATGAGGACCCAAATGAGTTTTTGACAATATGTCATGAGTTTCTATAGAGTGTGGGGCTAGTTCAGTCTTATGAGGTGGACTATATTGTGTTACAACTTTTGGGGCCAACCATGTAGTGGTGGCACGCTTACATTGATTCTGGATTAGTTAGATCTTCTCCCACCACTTGGGAGATGTTTTCTTGGGCTTCTATTGAGAGTTATATGTCATGCAACATAAGGTATGACCTCTCTCGATAGTTTAATGCATTAGATTAGGAAGGGATAAGTGTGGATTAGTATGTGTATTGTTTCTATAAGATGTCTAGACATTCATTTTCTATAAGTGAGAGAAGATAGCTAAGTTCATGAAGGGGTTGATCTATCCTCTTCGAGAAGCAACATTCATCCTCCTAGTTGGAGCAACTTTGTAGAGTGTGGGTGAGGAAGCTAAGTGTTTTGAGAAGTTTTGTAGAGACTAAATCAGTGACAGTAGGGGCCAGAGGCCCCAATCCTTCGAACAGTTCTCAGGCACCTCATAAGGAGGCCGGGGATCTTTTAGACATGGTAGTCATTCCTAGTGTCGAGCACCATTTTAGGCATCCATATAGACCTTATGAACTAGCTAGACAGTTCAGAATGCATTTAATACAGTATAGAGTTCTTATAGTTCTCCCTAAAGGTTTTTAAGGTGGGGTGGCCGTTCTGGGTCTTAGAGTTTATCACATCAATCTACAATCCCTAGAGCATGTTATACTTATAGTGATACTAGTCACCTAGAGAGTTTCTATCCCTAGCATATGCAGTTAGAGTTTTAGAAGGTTTCTCAGGCCTCTTATGATCCAGTTCAGGTACCTGCATATCCGTTCAAAGGTAGAGGAGTAATGCAGGTAGGTATAGGTGCATAGACTGACAAGGGTATACAACAAGTATGTAAAGGTCAATTTCTGCTCCATCTCATCCCCGAGATGGTCATACACAGTGTTGTGATTTTTCAAGGAGACCCGAGGTAGAGTCATCAGACACAATGATCATATGTATCATCCCAGTTTTCCATCGCCTTGCATCTATATTGTTTGATCTCATATATACTCATTCTTATGTATCTACATACTTTGATGTGGGTTTTGATATTCTTCCTAATGCTTCAGATATCTCCCTTTGTATGTTTACTCCCGTGTGTAACTCCTTAGTGGTGGATTGGATGCAATGATCTCATATGTTGTCTTATCAGGGTATGAGACTTGGTAGACTTGACTTTTCTTGATATATTGGCTTGCCTTGTATCATACTGTCTTAGATTGACATTCTAAGACTTTTACTTTGTACATGCCTAGTATTTTGATATGAATGGAAGGGTACGTGTGGGTCGTACCTTGTAGAGTTATATCTTTCTTTGAGGCTCGTAGGTTGTTTAGAAGGAGTATTTGTACTATTTGGCTTTTTTACAGGATGTTAATGTTTATTCCCCTTCCTTAGATTTGGTCCCTGTGGTTAGATATGTATACCTAGATGACCTTCCTGGTGTTCCTCCTGATAGACATATTAATTTTGGTATTGATTTATGGGTCCGACACTAAGCTTATCTCCCTTCTAATCAGTATGGCTCATGTTGAGTTGAAGAAAATGAATGATCATTTGCAAGACATTGTTGCAAGGGTGTCATTCATCCTAGTATGTCTCCTATGGGTGTACCCGTCCTATTTGTGAAGAAAAATAATGATTCCATCTGTATGTGTGTTAACTCTCGGTAGTTGAACAAAGTGACTATAAAGAATGAGTATCAATTTCCTCGCATTATTGATTTATTTGACAATCTTCCTGTTAATTCCATCTTATCTGAGATCAATTTGAGGTCCAGTTCCTATCAGTTGAGGATTAGGCGTTCAGATATTCCTAAGATCGCTTTACAGACTAGATATGACCACTATGAGTTCTTGGTTATGTATTTTGGCCTTATTAATTCCCTAGACAGATTCATGGAGTTGATAAATGGTGTGTTTCATCCATATTTGGATTCCTTTATCATTTTTCCATTGGTGATATCTTGGTGTATTCCAAGAACGAGGCTGATCATGCTCTACACTTGAGGATTGTACTTCTGTCACGACTCAATTTTGTGGATCATGATGTGTAATTACCCTCATGGTCATTATGAGAAATACGTGATGTTTTTCATTCTAGATTATTTCAGTGGTTTCCCGAGTCATTTATGACTTGCTAGGACCGACAGTTCGGATCCCTGGCGAATCAGTTAAGAAATATCACAAATTCCCTATTTTAGAGCCAAAAACTAAGTACTTGTTGACCAAAGTCTACTTTCCTTTAAGACTATCACAGAATTGGATTCTGAAAGTTTTGTTAGCTCTAAAATACCAATCAAAGTCAAGATTGACCTTGAGTTTGTTTTTTGAAGGTTTCGTTTGAAAGTTGTGCGAAATTGTGGATTTTAGTTAAGGCTATGGCCTAAAGTGGAGCTTGAGTGAAAATTTGATGTTTGGAGTGTTGGATTGGAATTCTAATGCTTCCAGCAGCTCTAAAATGATGAATTTAAGCTAGGTGAGGTGTTGGTATAATTTTTGGGCTTGTCATTGCATTTTCGAGATGTTGGTGGAGAAATACACTTTTGGCCCTTTTTTGTTTGAAGGGTCATTTTTCTTAAACGACCTTGAATTTTAGTTTCATTGATTCCATTGAGTCCAAAATGTTGTTTCCATATTTGGAATGCCAAATTTGGACTCTGTTTGATCCTCAAACCTCCTGGTGCGAAATCTAGAAAATTACAGTTGGAATTTGCAATTGGTGTAGATTTCCTTCAGCACATTCGCAGCCCTTAAGGCTCGATTAAGATGAACAAAAAATTTTCCCTTCTGCGCAACTGGTACCTTAGCACGATCACAATAGATTCCTAGAAAAACCACCACTGCGCAATCACAATGCATGGCAGGTTCCTTCAGTGCGATTACGCTGGCCTTGTGAGATCACGGTGTGCTACGACTTGGCAATATAAAGTCCTGTAGCAAAACTTTTTTATATTATTTCAACCAAAAGCATAACTCCTTTGGTTCTAGGGTGAAAATACATTCCCAAATACCATTCCAAGACCAAGTAATTTCTCCTCAACCTTCTCTATCAAGTTCTACACGAATATGGGTAAGTTTTCTTCTCTTTTTCTTCCTTATTTTCTTCAATTCCTCCATTAATGGCCTAAAGTATGAAGTTGATTAAATCATCCCATAACTCAATTATTTTCTTATAATTCTTCATCAATTGGATATACGTTGCTCCTAAGATCAGTAATTATTCATAATTCCAATGTTATAATCGTAAAGATTGAACCTTTAACCCTTTTTGGGTCAAATTTTTCTGGGATAATTTGAAGCATTTCCTGCGTCCGCATTGTGCTCAAAGTTATAGATTGGCTTCCTGGTAGCGTTGGGAACCCCGTTGTGAAGTTTATTTGTGGTTTTGGTAAGCAGGCCTCGCAAGCCAATTTTTGGCCCAGTCCGAAACTTAGCATAAAATATATTGTTAAACTCATATTAACATATAGAATCATTGGCATAAGTTTCATATCATTGGACCACGTTTGATATCAGTCGGAGTACGATTTGTGTTATTGTAAATCTTTGTCGTCGGACGACAGGTAGGCTCCGTGGGGCTATTTCTGCATTTATAGCTTTAATAATTGTACTAAATAGCGGCCTTAGGTTGGGTAACTAGGTTGTATAGCATCCCAGTACTGTTCTTTCGTCCATTCTATGTTGAGAATGATATGTTGGCACCCGAGTGATATGGGGCCCTAGACTTAGCATCTGATTATGCATACCCGTGCAGGTATAGGATGTGGATATCCCATATTTATATGTGATTTATATGTGTCATTGACGTGTTGTTCATTCATGACACGAGAGACCGAGCCTAAGGCTCCGATGAGAGTACATTGGAGTTGGACTGGTATCACCCCTTGATTTTGAGTTGTGGAGGCTAAAGAAAGATCATGATAATAATGATGATGATTTACAATATGAATTGAGAAACCAAAATACTTAATTGTAATATAAGTAATTGGCTTTTTTCTGATTTAGACTCGACATGGATTCTAGCACCTGATAACACCACTTTTACTTGTTTTTGTCCAGGCTTTCCCTATTGGCACTGGGGAAAAATATCTTTTACTTAATTAATACTAGCACTTAAGTCTGACCCAAAATTGGTAGTGAGTACAGTGCTGGGATTTGAGTCCTTCATCATACGGCAGTGAGTATAGCTTTTGACACTTGTGGCATTACTGGTTATGGATGCATGGTGATACCCGATTTATTGATAGTTATGATCATATATGATGATATATAGGCTTGCAACCTTGATTTGTCGAGCTGGGCTTGATGGTATGATTGATATTTGGCATGATACGCCAGACTATTTGATATGGACACTAGATGCTAGACTATTGAGACCCTTGAGGCTCTGTGATCTGGGATGTGAGGATATGATGGCCTTAGAGTTATACGTGGCTATGCACCCTCATAGACCTAGACCAGGAACTTTTAGGGTAGTCTTCCATGGGTTCTTCCTACTGGACCTACGGGTACCGGAGGAGATGTGTACACAGGATGGTTACGTCATACATTGTGTTTAATTTTTGCACTTTTTTCTTCTGTGTACCTAGGCTGAGATCTAAGGTATGCGGTGAGTGTGTTTCTGTTTATGTACGCTGCACTTCTTTCTGGGGGACTTGTCAGTGTTTAATTGGTTTACTTTATTATTCATATTAATTCTTATCTATAATTATTGGTGACTTTCTGCTTCACCTTATGTGGGATTAGTTTTTATTACTTTTTTTCATTCAATTATCCTTTCAATTGAGGTAACCAGTATACTGACCATGTTCTATCCTTATCTTCCTTGATTCCCATTTATTGTGTATATTTTCACATATGTTGTTGCAAGAATGTCGGGTACATTCTCTTTCATTACCTGTGGTCCTGTTATGTGATTAGCTAGCACTATCAGCCTATGTGACACATGTTTCGTACTTGAGTTGTTAGTTCCTTTATTGTACTATTTGTTTCTGTGGCCCTTTTTCTTATACTCTACTGAGTACGGGTTGCTTCGGTGACTTTTACTCATACTACACTTGCACTTGTGCA